>JADBJO010003442.1:110000-115000 GCA_016801955.1 Conus betulinus | reverse complement strand
GCTGCGCTTTAAATGTACAGTTGTCCTGTGACTGCTTCATTTCAAATATTGTAATATCAATTCGATGGTCCTTAATGTCTTGTGCTTCATTTATCTCCCCTCAAATATGTTAAAGAACAAACAAAACAAACAAAAAAAAAAAAAAAAGGAAAAAAGGATTTGAACAAGATGGACACAGTGACCTGTTCTCGAGAAAATGGCACCTGGTAGGTAGTTTTTTTTTTTTTTTTTTCTTTTTTTTTCCTTTTTTTTTAACAACTGTGCGATTCTGCCCATTGTTTAAAATGGATAATATTAGGTGCTGATTGTTTAAGACTGCAAACAGAATCTGGCATTACATATCGCATCTCTGCTAGATTTGCGTTGGACTAGTTTCTATTTCGCTCGTTTTTGAGGTTGTGGTTGTTTGTGTTATAGGGGGAAAAGAGGAGGAGGAGGGGGGGGGGGGGGGGGATGTTTGTGGCTGCGGTTGTAACTATAGTTTTGGTTGCGTATATATGTGGCGAAGTGTGGCTTTGTTGCAATTTATCTCTCGAAGTTTACTTCCTATGCTCTCTCTCTCTCTCTCTCTCTCTCTCTCTCTCTCTCTCTCTCTCTCTCTCTCTCTCTCTCACCAACATAGATCAACATAGCCGTAAGTTGTTCTTTCATGCCTATGTTGAATCTTACATAAAGTTTGCCTCAAAGATATGGGATTCCGCTAGTGATAATATTTTAAAAAACCTTTATTCAGTTTACACAGACGTGCCGTTTTAAACTGATCCTCCTGAGTCCTCCTCCCCTACTTTCTCAGAATATAAACATTTAGGAATTCTGCCTCTAAAATGGAAACTGGTTAACAACAAAGCAATCTTCATGTTTAATATAATGTCCGACCGTGCCCCTATGGCTTTGAAAAATAAATTCAAAATGAAGAAGATTCGTCATGTTTACAAGATAAAAAGTACCTCTTCCGAGAATAGATCTGTTTAAACCAATTGTTGTACTCTGGTGGCTGCTTATGGAATTCTGTTATAACTTCAATCGATGTAAATACAAGCCTCCGAGTCATTAAAAACAAATATCAAACACACCCAATGACACAATACATGAACAGCATCTCCTGATCCTTATGATCAGTGAATATTTACTTTTATATCCGGCCTCTCTCTCTCTCTCTCTCTCTCTCTCTCTCTCTCTCTCTCTGTTGTGAACAAGAGGGTTGGTTGTGAACGGAGGGGTAGATGGGGTGCTTGTGACGAGGTGACGAGGGGCGAGGATGGAATTGTTTGCAGAGAACAGGGGATAGAGAGGAAAGGGGAATTGTAGTGCGAATCTGGAGGGCGCAAAAATGTGTGCTGTACGCCCCCTTCCGGAACAGATTCTTGGTTTTAATATTGATTTACTAACATGTTGATTTCTATTTGTGATTATTATGTGTTCTGTATTTTAAGATCGTGCTATTCGATAGATGTAATGTTTGACAATGCAAATGTATGTGCGCATGTTGTTATATTTGAATTGTAATGCTATTATTTTCAATCATTATCATTCGTTACTATTGTTATTGCTATTATTATTGGGTATTTGTCATCATTATCACTGGGTGTGTAGAGCGCTTGGAAAGGATTGTGCGACAGGTGGGTGTTTGGTTAATGGTTGGGGTGTGGGTTGTGGAGGGTGGCTTTTGTGTTCGAAATGTTTCTTTTCATTTCTGAGGGCAAGATGCAAACAGGCCTGCCCTGTGCTTATTCTTTTCCCCCATTAAACAAATTTCGTTCTTTCGTTCTCTCTCTCTCTCTCTCTCTCTCTCTCTCTCTCTCTCTCTCTCTCTCTCTCTCTCTCAGACATCCGAAACCGTCAGCTTAGCCTGTCCAGACACGGACCGGCTTGTGTGTGTACGAGCGCAAGTGTGCACAGGTGTGCCTTCACACTCGTGCATTCACACCTTTGCGAATACGCTCACACATCTGTATGCGCGTGTGACGATTCAGTCTGAATCAATCGGCGCACGATCATCGCCATAGCATAATATTATGTTCTCTCCGGCTTTCCTTCGTTTCAGTTTGGATTCAGCCAGTAATTGAATGTCACAGACCCGCTGGAGCTGAAAGAGGTCGTAGCATATTTTACGTGAGACCCCGATGTATACGACACTTATACGGTTCCGACACTACATCGTTTGAATCGGCGGGATACATTCACAGAGCGATGGAACGGTCAATGTTAACCAAGGTCCAGATTTCAAAAGAAAATCCTGAACTACGGAATGAAATCAGACGCAATCCTCCAATATCCCATGTGGTCTGGTTTTAGGCATGCTTTGCAGTGGGAACTGACAAGACATTCATGACACAATCCTCCAGTATCCCAAAGGGTCCGGTTTTAGGCTTGCACAGGTTGCCTGCCATTCCTTCATTGATATTTAAAAGTCAGGCGCGCGCGCAAAAAAAAAAAAAGAAAAGAAAAATGAAAAAAAAACAAAACAAACACAAAACCCGGTGTGCTGTTTTTTTGTTGCTAGTCTGTGTGGGATGTGACGAACGTTGTCCGGCACTGGAGGAGGGTTACAGGACGGACCCCGTCTGACTGTCAGGGTTCTAGTGTCCACAGTTCTCTGCCCCTTCAGTAGCGCGTGCACAGGGGCGGCGCTGCACTCGCTGAAAGGGAGACCACCCTGGTCGTCCGCACCCCAGTCACACGTTCACGTTATTTCTATTGCACTCATCAGGTGAGGAAGTGGAGGGGGGGGGGGGGGTGGGGGTGATGAGATGGGGGGGGGGGGGGGGGGAAGGAGGGAAGAAGGAAGAGAGAGGGCGACAGGTGGGTGAGAGGAGAGGAGAGAGAGATGAAAAATAAAAAAAAAAGAGGAGCGGGAGAAGGGGGGGGGAGAGGGGGGGGGGAGGAGAGAGAGAGAGAGAGAGAGAGAGGGAGAGAGACCGAGAGAGAGGGAGAGAGGAGAGAGGAAAAAAAAAAAAAGAGGACAAGAGGAGGGGAGAGGAGGGGGGGGGGGGGAGGGGGGGGAGGGAGGAGAGAGAGAGAGAGAGAGAGAGAGAGAGAGAGAGAGAGAGAGAGAGAGAGAGAGAGAGAGAGAGAGAGAGAAAGGTCTGTATCTCCCACTCTATCGTCTTCGCTTTTATTTCCGAACCCCCCCCCTCCCCCCGCCCACACACAGCACACACACACTCACACACACACAAACACACACAAACACACACACAAACACACACACACACACAACACACACACACACACACACACACACACAACACACACACAAGAATGATAATCACTTGAACACCATTATTTTTGGAGGTACTTTAAAAAAAAAAAAACACGCTTTAGAAATATTGCTAGATTAAAGGAAAAAAAAAAAAAAAAACCCAAACGTATGAAAACAGAAACGCCAATGATGACTCAGCCATAAAACACAAAACAGGCCTGTGGACACAAGATGGGACAGGATTAAAATACAACACCAAAAACACCAAGCTCAGCACATACAATGGTCACGTTTCCCATTTACCAGCTCTCTGCACCTTTTCTTTTTCCTAAAAAAAAAAAAACAAACCAACACAACACAAAGTGCCTGCTGAGCGTGAGCAGTCTCGGTTCACGATGTGTCCTGGTTGGAGACGGGGGGGGGGGGGGGGGGGGGGAATACAGGAGAACTGCTTTAACATGTTCGATACCGTCTGCGCCGAACACACAGCCTTCCTTCGGCACTAGTTCATTTTACAGTCAGTCTGTTTAAATGCTTGTCGCTTCTTCATTTTCAAGACGACTCGCTTTGCCCTTGTAGAAAATAAAGCCACGTGCTTGTAGTTTAAGATTAATTAATTTTTTTTTTTGCTTCTTTTGACAGGAAAGAACCACCAATCTTACACTGGCGTTGCTGGAATTGGTGCAGGCGTTCTGCATCCACGCCCACTCTTGCTCTGGCGATGTTGTCACGCCGGCGCTGAAGGGTTAAGTTTAATTTCTTTGATGCCAAAGCCTTGCTAAGCACACACCAAGGGTGCACTCTCCATGCGGATTTTCTGCGGGGAACGGCGCGTTTGACTCGTTCTCACCAAGACTTTTAAGGAGGACTGTGACGACTGTGAATCAGCTCTACATCAAAGAGAGACGATAAAACACACCAAAATAACACGCCAGTTTCGTTTCGGTCTACCTTCTTCAGTTCTCGTAGACGGCACCAAATGCCGAGTCACTTCAGAGACTGCTTTGAGCCAACATTCGCAGGACTCCACCAAGTACACCCCCTTACTGACGTCAATACATCACCCAGTACACCCCTTACTGACGTCAATACATCACCCAGTACACCCCTTACTGACGTCAATACATCACCCAGTACACCCCTTACTGACGTCAATACATCACCCAGTACACCCCTTACTGACGTACAATACTGACGTCAATACATCACCCAGTGCACCTTACTTACTGACGTCAATACATCACCCAGTACACCCCTTACTGACGTCAATACATCACCCAGTACACCCCTTACTGACGTCAATACATGCATAGTCGCGGAGCTAGCGTAAAGTGCGAATCCCCCTTCGGAGGGTGTTACCACGTGTGCCCACCAGTAGACCCCATGACCTTCGACCCCTTGACCTTAGACCCCATGACCTTGCCGATACCGGCGACTTGTTTATCAACATTACAGGGCTGTTGGAAATCATATCACATATGTAAATTGCACCACAGATACGAATGACAGTATTCAAAGTGGTGCGACTTGAATGTAAGTCAGTACGAAACACTCTTCACATCTTAAACTTCCAAAACGTTCAGAGCCTGGTGCGTGCTAGTACCACGTCTCTACCATGGCCAAAAACATCCAAACGTAAGAATGACATCTCAAAGAATGCAACCAATTTTAAGTGATACCAGACTTAACTCTGTACAGATGTTAGAAAATGGAGTGTAAAAAGAAAGAACGAATGCTTACTGGTGCTCATTCCCGCTCTTTTTCGCTGTCTTGTGTGGTCCAGGGATACTGTAGGAAA
>JADBJO010003442.1:97500-105000 GCA_016801955.1 Conus betulinus | reverse complement strand
AAAAAAAAAGAAAAAAAATCTACACAGAAGTGGACTAACGTGCAAACATAAAAGGCCGAGTTCCGATGAACTCGATCCACGTTATGTGGTGGATCCGCGCTGACTCAGCAGTGAAGGCATCATGAGCATCCGCCAATAAGAAAGACTAATGGGCAAGTTTCGTTCATCGGGGGAACGCCACTTGAGCTCATGCAGTTTCCCTCTTGCTCTCTTTCCTTCTTTCTCCGAGAAAACTTGCGCTGGAGATAATGTCTCCGTGGTTTCAGCCCTTTTGTAGCGCCAGAAAACATGCTGCCCGCGAATTTTTTTTTATCTTCGAAAACAGCAATTAACAAACTGTACAGCCACGCATGCCACGCACGCCCACTTTACTAATGAAGTGTAATGTATAGGATTTCCTCCTGTCACCCCCCCCTCCCTTTCTTCCACACGCGTAACAATGACAAGACGGAGGGAAAAAGGGCGGCGAGGGCTTACGGGGTGGGAGGGGGTGGGGGCGAAAACTCGGCTGCTGTTTCGCGAGTAAAAAAAAAAGAAAGAAAAAGTATTTGAGCAATTGTCAATAAAATCTCATGCTTTTTTGTTTTTTTTTCTTTGGGGGGGGGGGGGGGGGGGGGGCGAAAGGGGATGGGGTTTCAGGGATGGGAGGGGGAGGGGCTGACTGAGGTTTGAGGAAAGTGCGTCTCTCGTTCAGAAACGAGGACACAGGGCGTATCCATGTTTTCTGAGAAGATCTGGGAAGCAACCAGAGACTGTAAGTGGGGGGGGGGGGGGGGGGGGGGGGGGGGGGGGGGGGGTCTGGCATCACTGAAGAGCTTGTGTCTGTTGTTGTGCGTCTGTTAGAACCTGGAAACTGCGCAGGCTAGGCCCAACGCCCCCTTTTCAAATCCACCAGCCACCCCCTACTCCCCTCCCCCCTCCCCCTCCATCCACTCCCGCCCAACTGACCACCACTACCAGGAAGTTGGGAAAGAAAAATGAGTACGAGACAAGTGTTGTCACTTTTCTACCGATTTTCTCAGATGATTTCAATTTACAGTCCACAACTGCAAAATGCAACTTCGATTTGGCGAAATCACAGATTGTTCTCAAATAATGTTCTTCCAAATGTTTCATACCTAAGATACTGAGGTGTGTGGAAGGGGTGGGTGGGGTGAGAGTGGGGTGGGTGGGGTGAGTGGGGTGGGTGGGGTGTGGTGGGTGGTGGTGGTGGCGTGGGGAGGAAGGATGGAAGGGAAGAGGGGGGGGGGATGGAGAGAAGGGTGGTACACGGCGTGTGTGTGTGTGTGTGTGTGTGTGTGTGTGTGTGTGTGTGTGTGTGTGTGTGTGTGTGTGTGTGCGCGCGCGCGTGCATGCGTGTGTGTGTGTGTGTGTGTGTGTGTGTGTGTGTGTGTGTGTGTGTGGTGGGCAAGAAAGAGTGGGACAGGAGTTGAGAGGGGTGAGAGTGGGGAGGTGGGGGGGGGACTGGGTTTATTGTTCCTTAGATCGGCTACGATTATATGCTACTTAGCGTCTGTTCCAGAAAATGGAAAATGTGCCGCTTCCAGAGTTCATGCCCAACTGTCGGCAGACTGTTTCATGGCTACCAGTGGACGCGTCAAGACTCGGATGACTGACACACACAATGCAGCAGTTGTCATCTGGGACCTGGACAGTGTAAGAAGGTGGGTTTTTTTTTTGACGCTTTGGTGAGCGTAGGACGGATGGGGAGGGGGGAGGCGGAGAACGGCGGTGGGGGGGCAGGGGAGTGATGGCGGAGAATATCTTTTCCAGAATTCGGCGTGGATATAACAGTCTGCCGGGACTGAACGTATTACATAATGCAGGCTGTCTTGATAGTCTACGCTCAGAACTCCCTGTATAGATTCCAGTTGGTGGGATGGGGAGAGGGGGCTGGGGTGGTGGTGGTGGTGGTGGTGGTGGTGGGGGGTGTGTTACATATTCCAGACCGATTTGTCTCCCAGGGGAGCAGAACGTAAAAACCGACAGATGAAATGCTGCTCGCCAGAAACCCAACAACAGAGCTTTTGTGTGTGTGTGTGTGTGTGTGGGGGGGGGGGGGGGGGGGGGGGGGGGGGGGGGGGGGGGGGGGGTGGGGGGGGGGGGGGGGGGGAACGCAGACAGCTGCAGAGGCAACAACAAGACGGGTCAGAACTGTTTTCAATATCAGTCATCGGCAGTACTGCTGCAAGCACTCTGGTAACGATTCCTAACTCACCCATTTTTATTTCCTCCCTATATAGCTCGCTTTTCCATTGTGTTTAACGTTCTTGGTGTTTATTCCAATGTTCCGCCAAAAACGTCCTCCGGGTCTCATGGCGTGGGTGCCTTGGTGTCGCATGTGTACTGTAGCTCAGAAGCCGTGACGCGTAGATGATGAATTGGAAACCGCTCGAAATCAAAATCCTTTTATCCATGTTAATACACAGACACACACGCCCACACCGACACCGCTCAGGGTAGTAGTAGAAAAAGAAACTCGTGGAGAGCGTGGCAGCACAGAGTCCTCAGAAGAGAAGCCCCCTTCAAGGAAGTGTTTCGGCCCTTAACTCCTGCACTCTAGGGGGGTTGGGCCACACCCGGTTCATGACTCGGATAATGCCCCCCTTTTTTCCCCATCTCATCAATCACGGCGTGGCGCCTTCACATAAAAAAAACCAAAGGCAGGTGCGCATTACGTGCAGGGTAGGGTAGGCTGAACTAGCTGTGCGGTATGCCAGCAGGATGGAGGAAGCACTCATCCACCAGACTGAGAAACATGCCAGTCTAGCCAGCAGCTTGAGGGAGTCTGGCTTCCATGCCAAAGTCCTCTTTTTTTTTTTGTTCGGTGAGCCGGTGTCTAGACACATCTTCCATGAGATGAGGACACAACGGCACAGGCAGCTGAAAGAGGACCACGTTGATCTAGACGAAGAGGAACAAAATGGGAACTTCATAACACTCAAATTTCTCAACATGCAACTGGTTTTGACAGAGAAGTGGTTCACACGATTTAACTCTGAGGCTCTCCATCACTTTGGAAGTGGGGGGAGGAGGGGGGGGGGGGGGGGGGGTGAGTCCTGGCAGTACCAAAAAACAACCAACCAAAAGAAAAACAACAAAACAACAACAACAACAAAAACAGATGGTTATCCATGAGACATAACATGAATGTTGCCCAGCCCTGATTGAGAGTATGGGGGCCACCAAAAAACACGTGCACGGTGGAGCGTGCCATGTGGGGGTGGGTAGGTGAATTTCTCTCAACACCTGCTCCTGTCCAGTCTTCCTTCAAGCTTCTTGATTCTACGGACAAAACAGGCTGCGATGTCTTTCGCTATCCTGTCTTTGTTAAAAAAAAAAAAGAAAGTCGGAGAGCTTGCCTGAAATTGGACGATTTAGCTGATCAGGTCTTCATCACAATCAAAAACACATGTTTTTTTCCCTTGCATCACTATGAAAAATGACTATTTAACGTTTATGCATTCTCTTTGCATGGTAGTAGCTCAAGGGAAATCCGACAATCTACATCTTGACTATTGAAAGTAAATTTTCAGAATTCGATTATAGAAGGGCAACAGCATTGTATGTAAAGGCCATGTTTGACTTATGAGACGTGGAGAAAAAAAGGGGCAAAAAAAACTGCGTTATCATCATCATCATCATCATCATCATCATTATCATCATCGTCATCATCATCATCATCATCATCATCATGCAAATGTATGTATTTCTCGGACCTGGATGAGGTTGGGATATGTTATAAAAGAAAGGCGTAATTTCAGACCGAAGTAGAACTCAATAACATCATACATCACCTTCATCCTCATTGATAATCAGAAAGAAGATACTTTTGTGGCCCCCCTCAAACCCGGGCGTGACTGTGTATGGCTGAGTGAGAGTGTGCTGCGTGGGAGTAATGCCATCGGGGGGGGGGGGGGGGGGGGGGGGGGGGGGGGGGGGGGGGAGGAGACGACTGGAGACAAACAAAGGACAAAGAAAAAAAATAGACAAAGAAGACACGGATATGCAGATTTCCTTTTGTATCCCGCTTCCACCGAAAGAAGCGCTTCCGTCAACTACTAACGCGGCTTGCTTGACTGATTTCGAAACTATCACTGCATTTTACATGGTATTTTTATGTGGTAAAAAAAAATCTGGAAGAGAAAAAACGTGTAACATCATCATCTTCATCATCATCGAAACTATCCTTGGCCTTTTTTTCAACCACCGTCCACACGTTGAGCAACTGAACTGACCTTGGTGGTGATGATCTGTGATGGAGAGAATTTGTCAAGTGGACGGGGTGTCCCGAAGAAACTCTTTCAGTATTTCTAAGAGATTGGAACAGAATGTCCGTGATCGGCGTTCCAAAGTTTGCAGACAGCACGTATTCTGTCTGGCACCCAGCGTCGACACACCGACTGAACAACTCCTCCTCCGCCTGTGTGTGGTGTGTTTCAACCTGCAGTACCAGCATGGCCAGGCCCTCGGTCTGGCGGGAGCCTGCACTATGTGGATCATGATTCCCGCTAACCGAGTTTCATGCTTGATCTTGATCTTGGAATAGTCGATAGGGCCACACTGTGGCATAACATCAAGGAAGAACTTGGGGACAGCATGAAAAAGAAAGAAGAACAAAGGAGAGAATCCTACATGTTTGGTGGCCTGGCCAGCCAGCGCACGTTTGGCGTGCACCGACACGATGCCAAGGCTCTGCAACAGTCGTGGAAGAAGGAAAAAGGGAAGGCGTGGGGGAGGGGGGTGGGGGGGGGGGGGGGGGGGGGGAGAGAGGGAGGAGGAAGGGGGGGGGGGGAGGTGTGTGTTTTGGGGGGTCTGTAGGAGGAGGTTCTTGAATTCCTCCACAGTGCCTGCGGAAACAACATTGTTGTCTAGGTTGTTCCGTTCCCTGATGGTTCGTGGAGAAAAGCTGTTCTTGAAGACTAGTGTTTACGAAAAAGCCAGTACGGATGCAATACTACTAACATCACCATCAACAACAACAACAACAACAACAACAACAACAACGACAACAACAACAACCGTAACGATAATGGATAAGAAGTGGCAGAAATAAAAACGAGGGAAAAATCTTTGTGAATTTGGTTTCCCAAAGAAATCGCAGCCGAGGAGATAATGCAAGCCAACATTACTGTGCGCCGAGTGGCAAAGTCCGTTTTGATGTTCGGCCCCAAATCCTGATATTACTCTCTTGCATGCTTCAAAGAGATGAGGAAGACATCTTACCTCCACAAGAATTCCTTTCTTCCCCTCTACTCCTATATAATGGAGTTTTTTTTTTTTTTTTTTTTTTTTACCACACAGAGAGCTAGTCGAGAGGAAAAGTTTCGATCCCTTCGTCACTCGGCTGATCATTCAAACAAGACAACGCAGACGGAAAGAAACAATGACGTCCTCTGCTTTAAATGTGACGACGGAGAATTTTGTTGCAGAACAAACCGATGTTGCTGTTGGATTTCCTTTTCCATATTTGGAGTCCTGGCGGGCCATTTTGGGAGTGAAAAGGAGGTGGTGGTGAAGATCTTGCCCCTGTCAATTATTAGGGTGAAAGTAAATAAGCCACAGAAATTGAAACAAAATGTGAGCGAGCGATATAAAAGCTTCGAATGAAAGATTTCCTTTCGCTCCCCTTCAAACAAAACAGCGGCCTACGTACTGATGTGTACAGAGTGGAAATCTAACAACACATTTCATGATTTTGATTTCAGCGTAGTCTCTCTCTGTACTCGTCTATAATCGACGAGACCGGACAGTGAGAAGAATGGACTCTCTCATAAGATAGAAGGTCGAGGGGAAAAAAAAACCTTCCCTAACAAAACGGAACAGGAAAGTTACTACATTTTTGCATTACTTTTGTGGAAACTTCTAAAGATATGACAGAAACAAGATAGTTCTCGGCCTTTTTATCGCTTGCAATGTTTGCAAGGTACCAAAGTGATGTGTAGGAAGAAAAGAAGCCACAAGAAAACTTTCGTCGGCAGAAATCTCCCCTCCTCCCCCTCCTCCCCCCCTTCACCGGCACTCATCGACTTTCTTTAAGAAGTTAAGAAAGTAAACTTGATAAAAATAAAAGCCATAAAAACTAGGCAATCCTGAAACTCTCTCTCTCTCTCTCTCTCTCTCTCTCTCTCTCACACACACACACACATTATATTCAAAACACCAGTAGGTACCTTTCAGTTGAAAAAGTGCTTCCTCCCGTCAGACCTGAAGGCCCAGTCAGCTGGAATATGCAGACCTATTTCTATCTAGCTTTGCTAGAACAACAGAAAAAAGCTTTAAAACACCAGGATTCACAATGAAGTTGCTTTTGTCAATTCTGCACTGCGCGGTACCGCGAGGAGGAAAACGGTGGACATTGTGCCTGGCAGATTATTGCTCTCTCTCTCTCTCTCTCTCTCTCTCTCTCTCTCTCTCAAACTTGCCGTTTCTCGGAGGGCGGCAAGTGGCTTATGCTGCATGTGTTACAAGTGAGCACGAAGTAATCCTTCTTGCAGTTCCCTGTTCGCTGACGGAAGTTATGAGAGAGCGACAGACAGCGGACCGTGAACCACACGTCCTGACCAACTTGATGGGCTGCACGGCTGCGTTCAGTCTTCAGTGTCTTTTACTCTCTGCCGCAGGCATCGTTCACCCGGCCCCAGCTTTGACTACGTTTCACTACACGCATCGTTCAGTCAGCTCTGTTTCTCCTACTTTTCACCGCTAGAATGGTTCAGCCGACTATGTGCTTCATCAGTTTCACAAACATGAATTGTACGGGCAACGATCATGTTCTCTGCATGTTTTGTTCAAAGAACACTCCCATCTTACTACTTACACTGCGTGTTCCATTCAGACGACGCAATGTTACAACTGGATTTATATACGTGTGTTACCAAGTCCACATTATGTCATACCACTTTTTGCTACGTGTGTCGTTCAGGCAACACTGTGTCTTGACTACTTTTGTTACGTATGTCGTCCAGTCAACACTGTGTCTTACTACTTTTTTTTCTACATGTGTCGTTCAGTCATCACTGTATCTTACTACTTTTTACTACATTTTGCTACATGTGTCGTTCAGTCAACACTGTATCTTACTACTTTTTGCTACATGTGTCGTTCAGTCATCACTGTATCTTACTACTTTTTGCTACATGTGTCGTTCAGTCAACACAATGTTTTACTACTTTTTGCTACATGTGTCGTTCAGTCAACACTATGATTTACTACTTTTTGCTACATGTGTCGTTCAGTCAACACTATGTCTTACTACTTTTTGCTACATGTGTCTCTCAGTCAACACTGTCTTACTACTTTTTGCTACATGTGTCGTTCAGTCAACACTATGTCTTACTACTTTTTGCTACATGTGTTGTTCAGTCAACACTATGTCTTACTACTTTTTGCTACATGTTTCTCTCAGTCAACACTGTCTTACTACTTTTTGCTACATGTGTCGTTCAGTCAACACTGTCTTACTACTTTTTACTACGTGTGTCGTTCAGTCAACACTGA
>JADBJO010003442.1:90000-92500 GCA_016801955.1 Conus betulinus | reverse complement strand
TGCCAAGTGGTATGTCTTTGTGGTACACATTCTGATTATATTGGGTTATGAAAACATACAGAATCGCCCACATTGCCCATTGGGGATGGTTTCAGGTGCAAGTTAAGGTGTAAATGGGATGGCAGCCTGTTGTGTCCCGGTTCTGAGTCGGAAGATGACCACCTGTTCTGGCTCTGGTTAGCTGATGATAGCCATCTTGCTGCTGTGGTGGCCGTGCAGAGCGCTTTCATGATGGTCTTCACCTCTGTCAGGCTGACTGCAGTTTCTTCCTGATGGCCCTGGGCACCAAGTTTTGCCATTTTATCAGCCTCCTCATTCCCTGGAATGGCGCAGTGAGATGGAATCCATGGCATTACAGTTCTGGTGCACTTGATATTGCACAGAGCATCTTCTAACTTTGGCAGGTTGTTGTTGTTGGCTGCCTGCAACACGCTCAAGGCGTCTGTAAGGAAGACAACCTGGTTGTCTGGGCCTGCTCTGCTGCTGATGATGTTTGCAGCATGCACCAGCCAACGAAACATTCCGATGAAAACCAGTCAGATTGGAGTGGTGGTGGGATGAACGACAGTGGGAGCAATTGTGCATGTGACGGGGCTTTGAGGACACAAGTGGTACACTGCAGACATGAGTGGTATTTTGCGCTATCTTCCTAACTCCTATTTTCCCCTCACCAACTTATCACGACTTTTGCTGCAGCAACTCTAAGAAAAACAAACAAACAAACAACAGACGAACAAAAATGTGGGCGTCCCTGCATTTTAAAATGGTGGTTTGTGCCTTAGTCTCTGACTGGTTAAAACACAATTTATCTGGAATTATGTAACTTGTGTGTGTGTGTGTGTGTGTGTGTGTGTGTGTGTGTGTGTGTGTGTGTGTGTGTGTGTGTGTGTGTGTACGCAGACTGATACTCCTGCGGATACTCCCTGTATAGATAGGCAAGGATTAACCCCATCTACCCAAACAAAGGGAGTAAAGTTTTGTGTGTATGACCGTTTTTTTTATCCCGCCAATTAGGGCAGCCACACTCCAACTTCGGAGAAGATGCATGCCATGTGTAACGTGTCATCCATACCAACGGCCAAACTGACTTCTCTTCCGAAAGTTGGTGATGGGATTTTTACATGTGTGCAAGATGTTATGCGTACGTTCGCACACGGAACCTCGGTTAATAGTCTCATTCGGACTGTATGGGAAATGGAGTCAGAACCAATGTTAACTCCGAGGGAATAATCCCTCTATACCGAAACGGTCCAACGGAGATTTGAACCCGCAACCCCAATCACCAAGATTACCAGTCCGGCGCTCTATAACTGAGCTATTCCAGCCCCTAAATTACATAACTGAAGATGAATGTTTTAAACATATGTACATATGTAATTTCTTTTCTTTCTTTCTGCGTACGCAGGCTGCTACTCCTGCGGGACACTGCCTGTATAGGACAGGCAAGGATGAATCCCATCTACCCAACAAAGGGAGCGAAGTGTTGTGTGTATGACCGTTTTTTTTTTTTTTAAATCCTGATTATCCCCCCTGCACTGCAGGAGACACGGGACACCTTGACCAACATGTGGGCAGCCAGGGACATCCACAGCCACGTATCCTCAATCATGAGCGACCAGGTAGAGGTGACGTACGTAACCGGTGCAGTCCTTTGTGCTGTCCATCCAGGTATGTTTCGATCTGCTTCTGGGTTGTCCAGCCATCCACAGCACCCCTGCACCTCCGTGTAAGGCAGGGAATCACAGCGGTGGGCCATGTTGGTGCCAGGAAAGCTAACGGACCGTGAAACGCATGTGTACTGTGGTGTATTTTGTACAGTGTTCATATTGCCCTACCTGTGTGTTTCTGTGATAACGTTCTTTGGGGCTTCAAAGTTCCCCTCGGCTGAAGTCTCATTGAAATCTTGGTGTTTAATTGACACCATTAATTGAAATACTATGATGAAGTAAAATGATTATTCAGCTACCACCACCACTATCACCCACCACCTACCACCACCGCTATTACAACTACTACCAACCACCACTGCTACAACCGTCACTACTGCTACTACTACTACTACCAACCACCATTACTACCACTACTAGCGCTACTGCATATCATTAGTATTATTGTTTGTTGGCGTTGCTGTTATTGTTGTTGCTGCTGCGGGCCGCTGTCGTTGTTATATTCATCGATAATGTTATGGCTTATCCACATTTTCCCATGTTTGTCATCGTGTTCAAAACCACGCACGCGCGCGCGCACACACACACACACACACACACACACACACACACACACACACACACACACACACACACACACACACACACACACACACACACACACAGGCATTCTACACCATGGTTCTTTCTTGTTCTTTTCCGACACATTGTGAAGAGAGCCTGCACATAACAGGGAGTTCAAGGCAGTACCGTGACTCCATGTCAGACAAATCGGGTTATCACGCTGTAAGTATGATACATTGATTTCACATTACCTGCCCTTGGCCCATGCT
>JADBJO010003442.1:80000-82500 GCA_016801955.1 Conus betulinus | reverse complement strand
CGAGAAGGCAGAGAAGATGATTTGTGAAGATCACAGAAAATGGGGAGAGAGAGAGAGAGAGAGAGAGAGAGAGAGAGAGAGAGAGAGAGAGAGAGAGAGAGAGAGAGGAAGGTGTGTGTGTGTGGGGGGGTTCTAGTGGTAGGTGGTTCTTTCATCCACGTGGCAGTACTTACAATGGTCGGAGGGGCTCTTTGTGCCTGCAAGAGCAAAGGGAACGAGGGAGGGGATGGTGGAGGGATGGAGTCACTCCTTGAAGAGCTGATTCCTTTGATGGCCAGGAGAGTATCAAAAGGAACGAGAGGAGGGGGTGGGGGGTGGGGGGGTGGGGGGGGGGGGGGGAGGGAGTGGAGATTTTGTTCGGCTTTGTTCAGAATGCTGACCGGTCGTTTTCAAGTCTCTTTGTGTCCTTCATCTTCCCACCCCCACACATCGCTCCTCACTCCCCCTCCCCACCCAGACCGCTTCTTTCTGCCCTTGCAGAGTGAGGCGTGTCTCGCCATGACTCCCTGTCCAAAGCCATTCTGTAGGGTACACTGAAGGGGAGGGGGGGGGGGGGTATGTGTCTCCCATCACTTGTTGTCCAAGGCCATTCTGTAGGGTACACTGAAGGGGAGGGGAGGGGGGGGTATGTGTGTCCCCCATCACTTGTTGTCCAAGGCATTCTGTAGGGTACACTGAAGGGGAGGGAGGGGGAGGGGTATGTGTCTCCCCATCACTTGTTGTGCAAGGCCATTCTGTAGGGTACACTGAAGGGGAGGGGGGGGGAGGGGGGGTATGTGTCTCCCCATCACTTGTTGTCCAAGGCCATTCTGTAGGGTACACTGAAGGGGAGGGGAGGGGGGGTACTCCCCATCACTTGTTGTGCAAGGCCATTCTGTAGGGTACACTGAAGGGGAGGGGGGGGGGGGGGTATGTGTCTCCCCATCACTTGTTGTCCAAGGCCATTCTGTAGGGTACACTGAAGGGGAGGGGGGAGGGGGGGGGGGGTATGTGTCTCCCCATCACTTGTTGTCCAAGGCCATTCTGTAGGGTACACTGAAGGGGAGGGAGGGGGAGGGGGGTATGTGTCTCCCCATCACTTGTTGTCCAAGGCCATTCTGTAGGGTGCACTTAAGGGGGGGGGGGGGGGGGGTATGTGTCTCCCCATCACTTGTTGTCCAAGGCCATTCTGTAGGGTACACTGAAGGGGAGGGGGGGGGGGGGGGTATGTGTCTCCCATCACTGTGTTGTCCAAGGCCATTCTGTAGGGTACACTGAAGGGGAGGGGGGGGGGGGGGTCTGTGTCCCCCCATCACTTGTTGTCCAAGGCCATTCTGTGGGGTACACTGAAGGGGAGGGGGGGGGGGGTATGTGTCTCCCCAACACTTGTTGTCCAAGGCCATTCTGTAGGGTACACTGAAGGGGAGGGGGGGGGGGGGGTATGTGTCTCCCCATCACTTGTTGTCCAAGGGCCATTCTATGGCGGAGTTGAGAGGGATGGTGAAACATTGACTTGCTATGACTCCCTGTCTAAGGCCGTTCTACAGGGCACGGTAGAGTCGGAGAGGCCGGGTGACGGGGGGCGGATGTGTCTCACCATAGCTCCATGTCCAAGGACATGTATTTCGCCATGCCTTCCTGTTCAAGACGATTGTATGTGGATCAGTGAGAGCTGTGGTGAGGGGAGGGAGACATGTGTCTTAGCATGGCTGCCTGTCCAAGATCATTCAATAAGGTACTGTGGAGGGGAGGGGGGGGGGGGGGGGATAAGTCTCGCCTTACCTTCCTGTCCGAGGTTATTCTATAGCGTCAGTGAGGGAGGAAGGCATATGCCTTGCCATGATTCCCTGTCCAATGCCATTCTCTAGGTGTCAGTGAAGGGTGGACATGTATCTTGCCATGATTCCCTGTCCAATGCCATTCTCTAGGTGTCAGTGAAGGGTGGACATGTATCTTGCCATGATTCCCTATCCAAGGCCATTCTATAGGTGTCAGTGAAGGGTGGACATGTATCTTGCCATGATTCCCTGTCCAAGGCCATTCTCTAGGTGTCAGAGGAGGGTGGACATGTATTTTGCCATGATTCCCTATCCAAGGCCATTCTATAGGTGTCAGTGGAGGGTGGACATGTATCTTGCCATGATTCCCTGTCCAAGGCCATTCTCTAGGTGTCAGAGGAGGGTGGACATGTATTTTGCCATGATTCCCTATCCAAGGCCATTCTCTAGATGTCAGTGGAGGGTGGACATGTATTTTGCCCTGACTTCCTGTCCAAGACTGCAGAGTGCAGTGGATAGCGGGTTATTCGCCATGACTCTAGGTCCAGGACCATTCTATGCTACAGTGTACTGTGTACCAGCGGCAGACCTGAAGAAAATGTGGACGGACAACATGAAAAACTACACTAATTACAACACCTCTACCAGTGACTAAGACAGAGGCTTGTGAAACATCTCTGACTGCCTTAGCACTCTTCCAGGCCCCTCCTTCGATCTACTATCATGAGACCAACATCGATTGT
>JADBJO010003442.1:32500-65000 GCA_016801955.1 Conus betulinus | reverse complement strand
TTTCCAAAAGGTGTCTCGTTAATTTAACAAGAGAAATAACTGGCAACGAATCTAAAAAGTCAAACACATTTACATGCCCAGTGTCAGCACTTGGTGTAACACCATTCAAAAAGGGTTTCGTTAGTTCACAATCAAAAATCACATGTTGCACTGAAAGACCCCCACGACATACACACACTTAACAGTCTGGCAATACTTGGTTCGTAGGGAAGTCTAAAAGCCAGGCTTGAAACCGGTCGGCTAATCGACACAAAGTTTGACATTGCTGACGAGGTTTTGATGAGGAACTGTATTGACTCCAGAAATCCCTTTTTCGATGATATGACTAATTTCCTGGTGTGACAAAGGACAGTCAACCTTAATACTAGCTAATATATTCTTTGCTTCCCTTTTTGCTGCTCTATCTGCTTGATCGTTAAAAATGGAGGTGTACGATGGAACCCAAGAAAATACAACATTAGTACCATTAGTAACATTAGTGTGTGTGTGTGTGTGTGTGTGTGTGTGTGTGTGTGTGTGTGTGTGTGTGTGTGTGTGTGTGTGTGTGTGTGTGTGTGTGTGTGTGTGTGTGTGTGTGTGTGTGTGTGTGTGTGTGTGTGTGTGTGTGTGTGTGTGTGTGTGTGTGTGTGTGTGTGCGTGCATGCGTGCGTGTGTGTGCGTGCTCTCGTGTGTGTGTGTGTGTGTGTGTGTGTGTGTGTGTGTGTGTGTGTGTGTGTGTGTGTGTGTGTTGTGTGTGTGTGTGTGTGTGTGTGTGTGTGTGTGTGTGTGTGTGTGTGTGTGTGTGTGTGTGTGCGTGCGTGTGTGCATGCGCGCGCGCGCGTGTGTGTGTGTGTGATGAGTGCGTGTGTGTGTGTGCGCGCGTGCGTGCGTGAGTGCGTGCGTGCGAGCGTGTGTGTGTATGTGTGTGTGTGTGTATGTGTAACGATCTTTAAATGTTTTTCATCATTTCCAAACGAAGGTTCTTGATGTCGAGTACCAGAAATCCCAGGGAATGGGTGATCTGCTGCTTTCTGTATGGCTCGGTACCAGAATTCCCAGGGAATGGGTGATCTGCTGCTTTCTGTATGGCCCAGTACCAGAATTCCCAGGGAATGGGTGATCTGCTGCTTTCTGTATGGCCCAGTACCAGAATTCCCAGGGAATGGGTGATCTGCTGCTTTCTGTATGGCTCGGTACCAGAATTCCCAGGGAATGGGTGATCTGCTCTGCTGCTTTCTGTATGGCCCGGTACCAGAATTCCCAGGGAATGGGTGATCTGCTGCTTTCTGTATGGTCCAGTACCAGAATTCCCAGGGAATGGGTGATCTGCTGCTTTCTGTATGGTCCAGTACCAGAATTCCCAGGGAATGGGTGATCTGCTGCTTTCTGTATGGCTCGGTACCAGAATTCCCAGGGAATGGGTGATCTCTGCTGCTTTCTGTATGGCTCGGTACCAGAATTCCCAGGGAATGGGTGATCTGCTGCTTTCTGTATGGCTCGGTACCAGAATTCCCAGGGAATGGGTGATCTGCTGCTTTCTGTATGGCTCGGTACCAGAATTCCCAGGGAATGGGTGATCTGCTGCTTTCTGTATGGCTCGGTACCAGAATTCCCAGGGAATGGGTGATCTGCTGCTTTCTGTATGGCTCGGTACCAGAATTCCCAGGGAATGGGTGATTTGCTGCTTTCTGTATGGCCCAGTCCTATCCACTGCATGGATGTTGGCAGTTTAGCTGCCACGTCAATGACAGCCCTGACACGGCCTTCAGCGGTCGGCCGGGCTATAAGCAACATGAACTGATGAAGTAGCTACCATGCCACAGACAGTTGGTGTTTGCTTCTTGTTCAGAGTATAACCCCTTTTTTCATAATTTGACCTTTTTTAAAACCTCTTCCTTCGATTTCCATTCTCTCCCCCTCCCCTCTTTCCCACACACTGTTCGCCCTCCCCCTTCCCCTCCCCTTTGTGTGTGTGTGTGTGTGTGTGTGTGTGTGTGTGTGTGTGTGTGTGTGTGTGTGTGTGTGTGTGTGTGTACGTGTGTGTGTTTGTGTGCGCACGAGCGTGCGTGCATGTGTGTTTATATGGGTGTGCGTGTGTACGTGCGCGCGCGTGCACACGTAAGCGTGCGCACTTACATGTCTGTGCTGTAGATGGGAGGCCCCTGTGGACACGCGCACACTCACACACGACACGTTCCATCTGCCGACAGGAGTTCTTGGCTGCCTGGGCACGGTCCTGTACGGACGCCAGTCCCACGAAGACGAGGCCCTGACGCAAGGCCTGGGCCTGGCCTGGTGCTACTACCTAGCTACGTCTGCCAGATCACCTTCCTGGTGGTGGGCCTCCACCCCGTCCTCAAGCACCATCTCCGTCCCCTGCTCTCCCGGCTCCCACCAGAGACGGGGACTCGCCTGGATGGGAGGGATCGCGACACGGGGAGGACCCCCAGGCTCAGTGCCGCCACGGCCCGCCCCCGTCCTACGACGTGGTTGTTGATCAGCCCTCCTCCGCTGGAGACCTGCTCCCCCCGCCCCCGTCGTCCTGGGAAGCCGAGGACGGGCAGTTGCCTCCGTATGAGGTCGTTGTTCATCACGCTTCGCTCTTTGACGTTGAAGGAAACCAGCCGTTGTCCTCTGACCAAGTCGTTGCTCATCAAGCTCCGGATGTTGAGCATGATGGAAATCCACCGTCGTCCTCTGGAACGGCTGGCGATGATGGGCCGTTGCCCCCCTCCTGCTGTTGAACGTGATCAAACGACGTCTTCTGACGCTGTGGTTTTCCAGTCGTCCCCAGCTGAAGGTGCACGCAGTTCAGTGTCGCCTTCTGAAACTCCTGAGAGCCAACAGGGGTCCTCTGAAAGTAGTTAGCAGTCAAGCGTCGTGTTCGTATATCAGTGAGGGTGAGACAATCCGCCTCAAGAACCATTAACAACCGTACAACCCATTTCCACAGCCACTCAGTGTCAAACAACACTCCACAGCCACTCACTGCCAAACAACACTCCACAGCCACTCACTGCCAAACAACCCTCCACAGCCACTCACTGTCGAACAACCCTCGATCCACAGCCACTCACTGCCAAACAACACTCCACAGCCACTCACTGTCAAACAACACTCCACAGCCACTCAGTGTCAAACAACCCTCCTCCACAGACACTCACTGTCAAACAACCCTCCTCCACAGACACTCACTGTCAAACAACACTCCACAGCCACTCACTGTCAAACAACCCTCCTCCACAGCCACTCACTGTCAAACAACCCTCCTCCACAGCCACTCACTGCCAAACAACACTCCACAGCCACTCACTGTCAAACAACCCTCCTCCACAGCCACTCACTGTCAAAACAACCCTCCTCCACAGCCACTCACTGCCAAACAACACTCCACAGCCACTCACTGTCAAACAACCCTCCTCCACAGCCACTCACTGTCAAACAACCCCTCCACAGCCACTCACTGTCAAACAACCCTCCTCCACAGCCACTCACTGTCAAACAACCCTCCTCCACAGCCACTCACTGTCAAACAACCCTCCTCCACAGACACTCACTGCCAAACAACACTCCACAGCCACTCACTGTCAAACAACACTCCACAGCCACTCACTGTCAAACAACACTCCACAGCCACTCACTGTCAAACAACCCTCCTCCACAGCCACTCACTGTCAAACAACCCTCCCTCCACAGCCACTCACTGCCAAACAACACTCCACAGCCACTCACTGTCAAACAACACTCCACAGCCACTCACTGTCAAACAACACTCCACAGCCACTCACTGTCAAACAACACTCCACAGCCACTCACTGCCAAACAACACTCCACAGCCACTCACTGTCAAACAACACTCCACAGCCACTCACTGCCAAACAACACTCCACAGCCACTCACTGTCAAACAACACTCCACAGCCACTCACTGCCAAACAACCCTCCACAGCCACTCACTGTCGAACAACCCTCGATCCACAGCCACTCACTGTCGAACAACCCTCGATCCACAGCCACTCACTGTCGTACAACCCTCGATCCACAGCCACTCACTGTCAAACAACCCTCGATCCACAGCCACTCACTGTCAAACAACCCTCCTCCACAGACACTCACTGTCGAACAACCCTCGATCCACAGCCACTCACTGTCGTACAACCCTCGATCCACAGCCACTCACTGTCAAACAACCCTCGATCCACAGCCACTCACTGTCAAACAACCCTCCTCCACAGACACTCACTGTCGAACAACCCTCGATCCACAGCACTCACTGTCGAACAACCCTCCTCCACAGCCACTCACTGTCAAACAACCCTTCTCCACAGACACTTACTGTCAAACAACCCTCCTCCACAGACACTCACTGTCAAACAACCCTCCTCCACAGACACTCACTGTCAAACAACCCTCCTCCACAGCCACTCACTGTCAAACAACCCTCCTCCACAGACACTCACTGTCAAACAACCCTCCTCCACAGCCGCTCACTGTCAAACAACCCTCCTCCACAGCCGCTCACTGTCAAACAACCCTCCTCCACAGCCGCTCACTGTCAAACAACCCTCCTCCACAGACACTCACTGTCAAAACACCCTCCTCCACAGCCGCTCACTGTCAAACAACCCTCCTCCACAGCTGCTCACTGTCAAACAACCCTCCATAGTCACTCACTGTCAAACAACCTGATTCGAGTGACGATCATACCCCCTCCCTTCCCCCCCAACTGTTGAGCCGGTGACTGTCAGTCGTTTCCTCTCTGAAGCAGGGGACAAACAACTCCCCCTTTCCTCTCTGAAGCAGGGGACAAACAACTCTCCCTTTCCTCTTTGAAGCAGGGGACAAACAACTCTCCCTTTCCTCTTTGAAGCAGGGGACAAACAACTCCCTTTCCTCTCTGAAGCAGGGGACAAACAACTCTCCCTTTCCTCTCTGAAACAGGGGACAAACAACTCTCCCTTTTCCTCTCTGAAACAGGGGACAAACAACTCTCTCCCTTTCCTCTCTGAAGCAGGGGACAAACAACTCCCCCTTTCCTCTCTGAAGCAGGGGACAAACTGCTGTCATGTCAATGTCGTTTTGTCATCCCCTTCTGCAGCTAGTGACATTCAACCACACCCCCAGTGAAGTCCGTGACAATCAACCATTTCAGTATGCAGTAGGTGACAATCAGCCATGTCAGTATGCAGTGGGTGGCATTCAAACCATTTCAGTATGTAGTGGTTGACAATCAACCATTTCACTATATAATAGGTGACAATCAACCATTTCAGTATATAATAGGTGGCAATCAACTATTTCATTGTGTAGCAGGTGCCAGTCAACCATTTCAGTGTGTAGTAGGTGACAATAAACCATATTCAGCATGTAATAGGTGGCAGTCAACCATTTCAGTACGTAATAGGTGACATGCAACCATTTCAGTATGTAGCAGGTGACAATCAACCATTTCAGTATGTAGCAGGTGACATGCCACCATTTCAGTATGCAGTAAGTGACAATCAGTCATTTTAGTTTGTAGTAGGTGACAATCAGCATTTTCAGTATGCAATAAGTGACAATCAGCCATTTCAGTATGTAGCTGGTGACAAATATCCATTTGAGTATGTAGCAGGTAATCATCGATCATTTCAGTACGCAGTAGGTGACAACCATTTTAGTTTGTAGTAGGTGACAATAAACAATTTCAGTATGTAGTAGGTGACAACAAACAATTTCAGTATGTAGCAGGTGACATTCAGCCATTTCAGTATGTAGTGGGTGACAATAAACCATTTCAGTATGTAGTGGTTGATAATCAACCATTTCAGTATGTAGTAGTTGATAATCAACCATATTAGTATGTAGTGGGTGAAATAATGTATTTCAGTATATAGTGGGTGGCAATCAGCCATTTCAGTATGTAGAGGGTTAAATCAGCCGTTTAAGTATGTGTTGGGAGACAATCAACCATTGTAGTATGTAGTGCGTGACAATCAGCCATGTCAGTGGGTAAGAGGTGACAGTCAACAATTCCAGTGTGTTGTAGTAGGTGACAGTTACCCGTTTCAGTAAGTAGTAGGTGACAATCAACCATATCAGTATGTAGTAGGTGACAATCACCCATTTCAGTAAGTAGTAGGTGACAATCACCCATTTAAATATGTAGTAGGTGACAATCACCCATTTCAGTGTGTAGTAGGTGACAATAACCCATTTCAGTATGTAGTAGGTGACAATCACCCATTTCAGTATATAGTGGGCGAGAATCACTCATTTCAGTATGTAGTGGGTGACAGTTCAACCATTTCAGTATATAGTGGGTGACAATCAACCATTTCAGTATACAGTGGGTGACAATCAACCATTTCAGTATATAGTGGGTGACAATCAACCATTTCAGTATACAGTGGGTGACAATCAACCATTTCAGTATATAATGGGTGACAATCAACCATTTCAGTATATAGTGGGTGACAATCAACCATTTCAGTATATAGTGGGTGACAATCAACCATTTCAGTCTGCAGTAGGTGACAATCAACCATTTTCTTGCAGTAGGTATTAGGTGACAATCACCCATTTCAGTATGTAGTAGGTGACAATCACCCATTTCAGTATGTAGTGTCTGACAATCAACCATTTCAGTATGTAGTGGGTGACAATCACCCATTTCAATGTGTAGTAGATGACAATCAACAATGTCAGTGTGTAGTAGGTGACAGGCAGCCATTTCAGTAAGTAGTAGGTGACAATCAACCATTTCAGTATGTAGGAGTTGACAATCAACTATTTCAGTATATAGTAGAGTGACAATCAACCATTTCAGTATGTAGTAGAGTGACAATCAACCATTTCAGTACGCAGTAGGTGACAATCAACCATTTCAGTATGTAGTAGAGTGACAATCAACCATTTCAGTATGTAGAAGTAATGACAATCAACCATTTCAGTATGTAGTACGTGACAATCAACCATTTCAGTATGTAGAAGTAATGACAATCAACCATTTCAGTATGTAGGAGTTGACGATCAACAATTTCAATACGCAGTAGGTGACAATCAACCATTTCAGTATGTAGTAGAGTGACAATCAACCATTTCAGTATGTAGTAGAGTGACAATCAACCATTTCAGTATGTAGTAGAGTGACAATCAATCATTTCAGTGTTTAGTAGAGTGACAATCAACCATTTCAGTATGTAGTAGAGTGACAATCAACCCATTTCAGTATGTAGTAGAGTGACAATCAATCATTTCAGTGTGTAGTAGAGTGACAATCAACCATTTCAGTGTGTAGTAGAGTGACCATCAATCATTTCAGTATGTAGTAGAGTGACCATCAACCATTTCAGTATGTAGTAGAATGACAATCAGCCATTCCTCTGTACAGTGGGTGACGATTGACCTTCACCCCAGGAAGCCAGGGGAACCGCCCGTGACCTTCAGCACCTAGAGATGACCCCAGGGCACATGCAAATCTATAGTGGCACTGACGGCGGCGCCCGTTGTGGAGTCATGTGACTCGTGGGACGAGCTGCGAAGGGACGAGCTGCGAAGGGACGAGCTGCGCGCTGGGCGTACAATTCATTCCTGAGGATAAGGAATGCATGGTGCTTGTATAAAGCTGTAAAACTGTTTTTTTACACTTTGTGTATATAAGTAGGATAATTGTATGTTTTAAAGCTCTGTGTGTGTGGTGGTGATGGAGTTGGTGGTGGTGGGGGGGGGGGGGGGGGGGGGGGGGGCAGCAGTGTGTGTGTGTGTGTGTGTGTGTGTGTGTGTGTTTCGTATGTGTGTGTGTGTGTGTGTGTGTGTGTGTGTGTGTGTGTGTGTGTGTGTGTGTGTGTGTGTGTGTGTGTTTCGAGACTAAACCCTACCATTAACATGAAACTAGAATGTTCTACGATGACTTCTGTTGCTTTTTTCCCCATCAAAAAAACGTTTTGAAAAAAATCTACATGTGCAGCCTTGGCTTTTATTTTATAAATGAACTATTCACAGGCTGTAGATTGATAAAAAGATGTTTTCGACATTGAAAATGTTTCGGGGTCTGTGCGAAATCAAACGGGATTACAGAAGTAGTGGGTGTAGGGAAAAAAAAAACAACAAACAAACAACTACTGTTCGGGTGGTTTGACCGGTTGGCGAGCCCACCTTACAGGTTTGGAACACGCACGCACGCACGCACGCACGCACGCACACACACACCACACCCACACCCCCACACACGGCTTTCCGCAGGAAAGGACATAGTTCTGCGTTTGGTTGAGCTTTATCGCGATGAAAACGCCGAGAAATCGTCCAGCATTGTTCACAGGCCTTGGAATTGTGTGCACGTGAACAATACACACCATTGACGTTGATAAGAACAATATCAATATGCACTTGATCACTTTTGTCTACACACTTTCGAGCCTTGGAAACTGCTGTCGAAAAAAATTTTTTTAAAGCATTTTCTGCCCTACTTGCCTATTCTGTTACCAACATGAACGAGAGTTTATCTTTAGCGTCGATTTTTTCCCCTATTATTCGACTCTAAAACAATTTTTTTTCGTTGAATATCCCAAACGCGACACGAAAATCCCAATAACTAGGTTGCATGTGCGCGCATGCGTGTGTGTGTATGTGTGTGTGTGTGTGTGTGTGTGTGTGTGTGTGTGTGTGTGTGTGAGAGAGAGATGCGCGAGAGAGAGAGAGAGAGAGAGAGAGAGAGAGAGAGAGAGAGAGAGAGAGAGAGAGAGAGAGAGAGAGAGAGAGAGAGAGAGAGAGAGATATTTACACATAGGCCTAGGCCCCTTATGAAGGGGTATGGGTTTGACACACTGGAAACAAATGCACGCGACATGTAACAAAGTATATCGAATTAAGACAAAATCATTTGTAACCTTTAAGAGGTAACCGTTTTTCTCTCATTTTAAATGCCTTATACAAAAAGAATAAAAGATTTCGAACATCTTTTGTTGAAGTTGACGAGAGAGAGAGAGAGAGAGAGAGAGAGAGAGAGAGAGAGAGAGAGAGAGAGAGAGAGAGAGAGAGGCGAGGGTGTTTGTGTACATGAGTGAGCGGAAGCGTGCGTGCGCGCGTGCGCGCGCGCGCACCCTGTGTGTGCAAGCAAATGTACGCTTTTGTGTACGTAGACTTTTAAAGCAATCATTTTTTCCAATCGCGCGCTCGCATCCAGAAACACATACACGCATGCGCACGCACATTCCATTGAGCCTTCATTTCTTTGTCAGTCAGTCTGTCTGTCTGTCTGAGTGTCTGTGTGTCTGTCTCAGCCTCTCTCTCTCTCTTTCTCTGTCTCTCTCTCACTTACTGTGCACACGCTCGCGTGTGCGCTTTTATGTTTGTAAATACAATAAATTCCCCCATGTAGCCGTTTGAACAACATTTTGAATAAATGGGCGGTGTGTGTGTGTGTGTGTGTGTGTGTGTGTGTGAGAGAGAGAGAGAGAGAGAGAGAGAGAGAGAGAGAGAGAGAGAGAGAGAGAGAGAGAGAGAGAGAGAGAGAGAGAGAGAGAGAGAGAGAGAGAGAGAGAGAGAGAGAGAGAGGAGAAACTCAAATCCCACTCTTCCTTGATTTTAACAGTCGACAGCCGTGCGGTAAATGCCTTGGTATCTAAGCTTTGCTTGAGCTCGGTCTCATTTCTTTTTCCTTAATGAACCCTTTAAAACATTATCCACACAAAACACAACATTCATCATAAACAAATTACCTAAAGAGCAAAAAAACAAACAAGTATCCAGCCGCCGTAGCAAAGTGGTTAGCGTCGCGGACTCCCAGGTCGTGTGTTCGATTCCCATCAGAGCCATGTGGGATTTTCTGCCCCGATCGGCTCCTACCCAGTTTGCTACGGGCTCAGCTGGGAAGACTGGGACCACACAGTTGAGTGTCATCCACTTCTTTCGTCTCTAAGAGTGTCGCTCAAATATCCTGAGCGACGCTTCAGGTGTCTGTATCTCTCGGGCCTGGTTGACGCCGGGATATATTATGAAAGGAATCGTAGAGTATAGCCCTGTCATGCAGTCTCTCAGACTGGAATGCAGATCCTTAGCATCATCCTCATCATCCCCATTCTCATCGATCAGCAAAACAAAGGAGCCTCAAATTCTGTGGCCCTTCATGCCCTGCTCTGATGGTGGTCTCAGTTTCAATATCCTCTCCATGTCTTGGTTTGACTCCGTCGGGGTCACCGGTATCGGTATGGGGTCTGTCGTTGGACGGTCGTGGTGGCGCCCCCCAGGGGGAGAGCTCACTCATGCCGGCTCCGCGACTTGGCGTTTCTTGTCGTCAGTAGGGGGTTTAGTAGGTGGTGTCCTGCGTATGTTGGATCAGAACGAGTGCTACTAAACACCACCAAAGTTACCACTTGATATTTATTGCTCCCTGTGGATTGCCGGTGCCGGGGCTGAGGCAGGCCAGACTGTGGCTATGAACAGGGTCGGTGCCAGGGCTGCAGGCTGTGGCTGTGAACAGGGGGTCGGTGCCAGGGCTGCAGGCTGTGGCTACGAACAGGGGGTCGGTGTCAGGACTGCAGGCTGTGGCTATGAACAGGGGGTCGGTGCCAGGGCTGCAGGCTGTGGCTATGAACAGGGGCACGTTGCCAGGGCTGCAGGCTGTGGCTATGAAGAGGATGTCGGTGCCAGGGCTACAGGCTGTGGCTATGATGAGGGGTCGGTGCCAGAGCTGCAGGCTGTGGCTATGAACAGGGGGTCGGTGCCAGGGCTGCAGGCTGTGGCTATGAACAGGGGGTGGGGATGAGCGGCATGGGTGCAGTGAGTGTCACTGAGGTGGCACAGAAGATTGGACAGCAAAAAGAAAAAAAAAAAAAAAAAAAAGAAAAAAAAAAAAAGAAAAAACACACACACACACACACACACACACACACACACACACACACACACACACACACACACACACACACACACAGAGTGCGCTGGCTGAAGAACATCTGTTAAACAGTTAGTCAAGCCCACTAATTGTCGAATGATTCATGCAGTACAAAGTATTCCAGCCAAGCGTGGCTGGATAGCGCGTGAACGTCAAAAAAAGTAACGGAACATGGCGCGGACTGAACGACACAAGCCGTCAAACACTATCCAAATGAAGCTCGCTGGACGATGACAGCTAATCAACAAGTAGAACAAAATTTTTGAGTGATTAACACATGTTTAAGGAATCAAGAAGTAAATATAGTGCTGACTGAACGAGACATGTAATAATGATAATAATAATAATAATGAATACTTATATAGCGCCTATTCTCGGCTAGAGACCAAGCTCTAAGCGCTTTACAATCACCACTCGTTTACACAACGGGCTGCCTACCTGGGTAGTGCCGACTGAAGAGCTGCCAGCTGGCGGCGCTTCATTCAGTCGTTTCCCGTGTCATCCAGTCAGTATCGTTCAATATCGATCACTCATTTTCCTTACTTCCTTCATTCTTTCCATTTCTCACTCATGGTGCATGCTATGTGTAACGTGTCATCCATACCAACGGCCAAACTGGCCTCCTCTTCCGAATGTTGGTGATGGGATTTTACGGGTGTGCAGATGTTATGCGTGCGTTCACACACGGAACCTCGGTTTATAGTCTCATTCGAAGGACTGTATGGGAAATGGAGTCAGAACCAATGTTAACTCCGAGGGAAAAATCCCCCTGTACCGAAACGCCCCAGCGGAGGTTCGAACCCGCAACCCCAGGAACACCAAGATTACGAGTCAGGCGCTCTACCAACTGAGCTATTCCGGCTATTCCTGTAGTGAAAAGTAGGGAAAGGTAGTGCTCACTGAACGCAGCCCTGGCCTTAATCAGCAGGACAGGGTGGTGTGTTTTCTGTCTGCTGTCTTCCGCTCACTCGTGACTCGGGTCACCGAAGAGACGACAGCGAACTGCATAGAAGGACTTCTTCAAGCTCTATTTTCATAAAGTGTTATCCGTCAATCAGCAGCTGCTCCCTCTCCCTCCTCGGAGAAAAAAAAGGTGAGTTGAAATTCGGCCAGGCACGATTTCCATTGCTTTCCTCTCTTTCGACTTTAAGCACTCTAGAGTTGACAGTTGAAATTTAACGGGCAAATTTGGAATTTATGGACCCCCACCCTCCCCAACCCCTTTTCTGTAAACACTCTACTCGCCTTGAGAAAGATTTGTTTTAAAAACCTCTGTCGTGTTTTGCTCTCCATCAAAGGTCAAGATGAACCTATCAGGAAAGCATCCTGCGTGTTCTCAAGAAAAATCAACATACAAATCCGCAGAATTGAACCAATTCGGCCATGCTAGCTGATGGAAGTTGTCTTTCAGCCGGACGTCAGCCACTGGAACATTGGGTAAAAGACCTCGTCAGTTCCACTACAGCCGTGGTTAAATCATTCATCATATAACAGTGACTGTTCTTTGGTGTTTCTTTTTTTCTCAAAAAGGAAATGGTGTATAGCGGCATGCGTGTTAAAGAGGATGGGAATTGGGGGGGGGGGGGGGGGGGGGGGTAGTTTTGGGGTAGAGTGGAGATGGGGTAGAGCGGGGGAGGGGGATATTCTTCTTCCTGGGGACAACTATGGTCCGTCCTGATCTCTACTGGCAATAAAGAAGGAGAAGGAGAGCGAAAGGAAATCTTTCATCGACGCTTTTTACGTGATGCTTTTTTTTCTTTTTTTCTCCCAGATTTTATCATCTTCTGTGGCTTTTTTTTTATTACGCTTTTAATTCTCTTGGCAAAGATTTCCACACGTACAGCCCACTGTGACATGTCTTCTCCAGTTTTGGAGAAGGGGTGTTTCAAACGTTTGTTCCCCTGTATCATTATCCCTCCTTGTCACGTGTCAAGCAAAAGATGTTACTGTTTGTTTCTGTTGTTTCTGCTTTCACAGCGATTTTCATGAAACACTTAGTTGCGTGAAGAGGGAGACGGTTTTTTGATGAAACACTCATTTGCGTGAAGAGGGAGACGGTTTTGATGAAACACTCATTTGCGTGAAGAGGGAGACGGTTTTGATGAAACACTCATTTGCGTGAAGAGGGAGACGGTTTTGATGAAACACTCATTTGCGTGAAGAGGGAGACGGTTTTGATGAAACACTCATTTGCGTAAAGAGGGACGACGGTTAAGGGTCTTTCCTCTCTACTCTCTCACTGTTTGCCAGAAAGATCGATTAGAAGTGGTTTGGAAGAAAAGGAATCAAGCAGAGAAACCATTTTATTTGATGCTTTGAGGCATGGCACGCTTAGTTCTAGGTTTATGCTCAAGTAGTGAATACTACTTTACTCACCGACACATAACATCTTATGTGGGCAGTCTTATTCCGTCGATTATAATTTGTTCCGGGCACCAAATTAAAAACGATTTCCCTCATTTCCATTGTATATATTTTTTTTCTTCTCTCACAGTGTAATAATCATTGCATGTGTGTAGTTGCTCATGTACACTGACGGGGCGCTTCCAGATGAAACAGGACCTGCGTACACTACCCCAGGAATAAACTAATTAGTCTAAAATGTTTCTGGAAGGATTGTCTTTCTGCCCCCTTCTTTTTTCCCCCCGTTTAAAAAAATCACCATCAGTGAAGTGGGGCGTCCTTCTGGAAACACTGGCACCGCTTTGACTGCAGTACACATCAGGCAAAATCAGAGAGAATCCAGATTTAATGGACCAAAATTTCGTCAAAGCTACCTGATATAGCGGAGCCCATCGTCACACGTCAGACACCGCCATGTGATACCGCGTGCCTTGAACAACTTTCAATAGGGGGGGGGGGGGGGGGGGGGGGGGGGGGGGGGGGGGGGGGGGGTGGTGGTGGGGGGTGGGGGGGAGGAGGGGAGTTCTGAGTCGGTTTGCATACAGCAGAACCAGACACAGTACATCCCTTTGGCCCAGACTTTGCCTCCAGTCTGGGGTTTTCGATATCATGAATTCTTTACAACGTCTCCAAACTAAATGTTCAGAGTTATGAAGGAAAGATTTCCTTCGGTAACCCTCTGCCACAAAAAAAAAAACCTTTCCGTCACAGATGAAGGCCTGTAAAGCGCTAAAAGAATTTGAAAAAGTGCAAGTCGCAGTGATCAGTGCACGAGATGTCTATACATAAGATCCAAGTATGATATGGACTTGAGATTTTCTTTCAATAACAGTGTATGAAGGTTGGCCTTTTTTTCAAATTAGAATACAGTTTACTCCCCCCACCCCCCCCCCCCCCTCCTGTGTTCTCTGCATAGCTTCAGGATCAGGATCAGGATTAGGATCAGGGGCGTTGTATCAAAAACAACTTAGCCTATTTAGGCTTTGTACGCCCTTTCTGTATGTATATATATTTTTTTTTCTCGTGACCGTTGGTCCAGTCATAGGCTAGCTCAGTCCTATTATCCATCATATTCATATCTAATTTTAGTTAATAATTCATGTTTATCTATGAGGTTCTTAAAAAACATTAATACTAGGTGCACGTTTGATGTTAACTGTTAGTTCATTCCAAAATCTGGTTACTCTATTAGTGAAAGTAAAATTTCTCCAATTAGTTCTGGAATATTGTTTAAATATCTTATCCTCACTGTTCCTTGTAGCATTCTTCTGCGGAGTACAAAAAAAGCATCCTTTATCAACATCATCAATTCCATTAAATATCTTTAATGCTTGAATCAAGTCTCCTCTTTATTCTTCTTGCCTTAAGTGTTGGAAGTTGTAGATATTTTAATCTTTCCTGATAACTTGGTCAAGCTTTCCAGCGATCTCATGAGTTATCGCTTGACGGAGAGAATGCCAGAACAGGATCTCCTCGATGAAATCAGCCAATTACTTCAACAGGTTTGCCTGAAGTGGTCCGAACCTTCGATGGAATCTGGCAGGCGGACATGTTTAGAACAACAGAATCGGGCGGTCCCCAAGGGCACAACAAAGTTAACCTACATTTTTTTAAACCCTCTTGCACCCCTGCGAAAATGTCATTAGTGTTAAAACCTGAAGAAAACATTTTGATTTATTTTTTTGTTCAAAACGTGAGCAAAAAGGTCACCCGGTTATATCCGGTAATATCGTGGGAACGCTTTACCGACGAAACAAACGGGGACAGCGCCTGGGAAAGTCATCAAACGTGACATGCTCTCCTCACACACGTCACGGAACAGAACAGAAAGGTGATCGGTCGCTGTGTTATGTTAGAAATTCTGGTTGTCGAGTTGTCCATTTGTCGGTTCTGTAATCTACACACCCTTGGGAGACAGATCAGTCTGAAGAAAGGCTGGTCAGTCTTTCCTCAGCTGGCATTCATTCAGGCATTGTATGAGCAGACTATTAACACAGCCTGAATTCTGTAATTAAGTTAAATTGCAGCAGACAGTTACATCGACGGCTAATTGTGGTAGATATGTCCACCACTCCACACCCACCCTCCCTCTCCAATCCCCCTCCCCCTTAGTTCACCATTGACCAACTTTTCAACCTATCGGTAAACTTAGAATGCAACAAACGTGATTCCAGACTACAGACAATGGAATTGTAATGCTGTTCAAAGGCAGGTGATAGAATGTTTTGAAAGGATGGAACCCTAGCATGTCGTACACTGACAACGAAAATTACGCAAGCGGAATCCTGTTTTGCATGGACTCTGAGAAGAACACGATTACTATTTCTATCGGCTGTCACATAGACAAGGCAACCTATAATGTCTAGCCTAAGAAGACATGAACTGGCTCCCTCTCCCCTCCCCCCACACTCTGATTGCCCTCCAGAACCCACCCTCTGATCGCCCTCCAGAGCCCACCCCCCTGATCGCCCTCCTGAACCCCCTCTGGTTGCCCTCCCTAAACCCACCCTCTGATCGCCCTCCTGAACCCACCCTCTGATCGCCCTCCTGAACCCACCCTCTGATCGCCCCTCCTGAACCCACCCCCTGATCGCCCTCCTGAACCCACCTTCTGATTGACCTCCAGAACCCACCCTCTGATCGACCTCCTGAACCCACCCTCTTATTGCCCTCCTGAACCCACCCTCTGATCGCCCTCCTGAACCCACCCCCGATTGCCCTCCTGAACCCACCCCCCCTGATCGACCTCCAGAGCCCACCCCCTGATCGCCCTCCTGAACCCACCCCTGATGCCCTCCTGAACCCACCCCCTGATCGCCCTCCAGAGCCCACCCCCTGATCGCCCTCCTGAACCCACCCCCTGATTGCCCTCCTGAACCCACCCCCTGATCGCCCTCCTGAACCCACCCCCTGATTGCCCTCCTGAACCCACCCCCTGATTGCCCTCCTGAACCCACCCCCTGATCGCCCTCCAGAGCCCACCCCTGAAACGCCTCCTGAACCCACCCCCTGATCGCCCTCCTGAACCCACCCTCTGATTGCCCTCCTGAACCCACCCTCTGATTGCCTCCTGAACCCACCCTCTGGTTGCCCTCCTGAACCCACCCCCTAATCGCCCTCCTGAACCCACCCCCTGATTGCCCTCCTGAACCCACCCTCTGGTTGCCCTCCTGAACCCACCCCCTAATCGCCCTCCTGAACCCACCCCCTGATTGCCCTCCTGAACCCACCCTCTGATCGCCCTCCTGAACCCACCCTCTGGTTGTCCTCCTGAACCCACCCTCTGATTGCCCTCCTGAACCCACCCTCTGGTTGCCCTCCTGAACCCACCCTCTGGTTGCCCTCCTGAACCCACCCTCTGGTTGCCCTCCTGAACCCACCCTCTGATTGCCCTCCTGAACCCACCCTCTGATTGCCCTCCTGAACCCACCCTCTGGTTGCCCCTCCTGAACCCACCCCCTGATTGCCCTCCTGAACCCACCCCCTTATCGCCCTCCTGAACCCACCCCCTGATCGCCCTCCTGAACCCACCTCTGGTTGCCCTCCTGAATCCACCCCCTGATCGCCCTCCTGAACCCACCCCCTGATTGCCCTCCTGAACCCACCCCTGATCGCCCTCCTGAACCCACCCCCTGATCGCCCTCCTGAACCCACCCTCTGATGATCGCCCTCCTGAACCCACCCCTGATCGCCCTCCTGAACCCACCCCCTGATCGCCCTGCTGAACCCACCCCCTGATCGCCCTGCTGAACCCACCCCCTGATCGCCCTGCTGAACCCACCCCTGATCGCCCTCCTGAACCCACCCTCTGGTTGCCCTCCTGAACCCACCCCCTGATCGCCCTCCTGAACCCACCCCCTGATCGCCCTCCTGAACCCACCCTCTGATCGCCCTCCTGAACCCACCCCCTGATCGCCCTCCAGAACCCACCCCCTGATCGCCCTGCTGAACCCACCCTCTGGTTGCCCTCCTGAACCCACCCCCTGATCGCCCTCCTGAACCCACCCTCTGGTTGCCCTCCTGAACCCACCCCCTGAACGGGCTTCCAACCCTGGGACCTACACCACAATTCAAGGCCAGACACTGCAGCCATTACTGGACCAAAATCATAAATTTTTACGATTTTCGGATTTTGGCATATTTTGCTACCTAAACTTTTTTTTATCTATCTATTCCAAAGCTCAAAACATGTTAACAAATGATGAAAAGTGTCAAACAAGTTGTTACAAAAGTAATACCCAGCATAGTGTTGACAGATTTTATTCGAAACAGCTTATGACAAGACATGAAATGTGGCATTTGCACAGATCTTCACAATCTATGTTTCTGGGTCTGTTCATCAATCTTTATTTTTAAGAAACGCTGATCTGCAGTTACTCCGATTTCTTTTGGCATCAGACTGTCTAACGTCCATTAGCAGGAACTTGGTGTACCTCATGACAACATTGTGTGTCCTGCTGTCGTCACCATTTAAATTGATGACATCGTCAACTCGGTAACCAAAGTTCCAAGTTCCCTCTATTTGTTGACGGCTGAGGCAACAACTGAGGCCACTTCTGTTGGCATATAACGTTGATTCCAGATTTAAGCAGGTAAGATCCAACAGTGGGCTGGCGAAAATGGTTTTGACTTTTTTTTAGCCACGAAAAATAGATACACGTACTTTCACAAATTTCCACGATTCTTTGCTGAAGCTGAAAGCCGAGACAGAACCTAAATTTCCGGGAGTGAATTTTTGATCGAAAACTCCACTTCACATGTTACATCCAACACATGAGAATTTCTTGTCAGAAAGCAATGAACATTCTCTAAGACGTTGCACACAAGATTTGGGGCACCAATAAGAAAACTTTGGTCTCTCTTTACTTGGCTCAAGTCCACTCCAAACTGGGGCATATTTGTGTTATGTAGGCTACTGCACGGCGTCTGTACTGTACACGTCGTCTCCCGCTCTCCATCAAGGACTGCGACTCGGTCAAAATGACGTTCTGAAACACCCCTGTGCCCAGTCTGTATTCAGAAGCAGTGGAACAAATCTCTGTTCAGTAATCGATGATTGAAAGTTCCCTACTTTGTGGTTTGAACCCTGGTCTGTACCGGAACACCCTCTGTCTTTCCACACGAAATTCCAACAGAAATTGCAAGGGAATCCCAGTTCAATTCCACCCCTATTCTTCCTCCATCAGAGTAACACGCTCATTAGAATAGGAGCTATATGTGATCTGTCCACAGTGTCCGACAATCCGCCATTGACATTTCATACAGCGCATGACCCGCTCTAGTCTCGTCTTACTGCGCAGACTACGCCATTTGTCTGGTGTCCGAGTAACCTTTTTTCTGTCAAACTTAAAGTTTCTATCCTATCACAGACTATTTGCTGCTCGTATCTGTTCAATGCCTTCTTTACAACAACAACAACAACAACAACAACAACAACAACGACAACAACAACAAACAAAAAACCCGTCCGACATTCCCACAGACAGCTCCATTACATTTCTGAGCTGACAGCATTGTTCCTGGTATTCCAGATGGTCTTTGGAAATAAACATGAAAACATTCTCATTCTCTTTGATTCCGTTTCTGCTCCAGAGGCTTTCGCTGACGGTGATTTCGTGCGGGTTTTTTTTTTTTTCTTCCTCCAACTTTCTGTAGAGTGTACACGTCTGTCGTTTAAAACAGGAAGACACTCCGTGGTGCATTCTATGTAACGTCGCACACGTGATAAAGCACGGCTGATTAAGGTTTGGGACTTAAATGATGTCGTACATGAACGCTTTACCGCAGATTAGGTGAAGACTCTGTTCAGAGATGTCCCATCCGACATCACTTCTGGGTTCCTGAAAGAGATGTTTTCATATGATCTAAGGGGAATGGTGTGCGTGTGTGTGTGTGTGCGTATGTGTGTGTTTGTGTTTGTGTGTGTGTGTGTGTGTGTGTGTGTGTGTGTGTGTGTGTGTGTGTGTGTGAGAGAGAGAGAGAGAGAGAGAGAGAGAGAGAGAGAGAGAGAGAGAGAGAGAGAGAGAGAGAGAGCGCGTATGTACAACTACTCAATACGGAATCGATTTTGACGAAGTAACAGCATTGACATAACCCCCCCCCCCCCCCCCCCCACCCCACCCTCTGGTCGGTTGGGCTGTAAACACAGGAACTGACTTAAGACTGTGTTATTGTTGTTGCAGCGGAACAACTGATAACCTAGTCGTCCAGACTGTCACAAAGACCTCCGCTCCCAAGCACCCAGAGAGAGAGAGAGAGAGAGAGAGAGAGAGAGAGAGAGAGAGAGAGAGAGAGAGAGAGAGAGAGAGAGAGACGCTTCCTAGCGATGAACGCAGCCGCTTGGAACCCCTGGCCTGTCACCCCGTGGGACATCTTCCTCCGCCGTCCTCGCGACGAAGGCGCCGCCACCCGCCGACCCGCCGGAGACGGCCCCGCGAAACAAGGTCAGGTTGGTCTTGGCGTGCCACGTGCTGGTGACCTTCTTCTTCACCGTGGCCTTCGTCTACCCGTCCTGGTTCACCTTCAGGTGGAGGAGGACGGAGCCAGGCGGCCCCACCGACAGCATGGAGGGGGCGGGGGGAGGAGAGGGAGGGGCGTGGCAGCAGAGCAGGGTCTGTGGGAGGGTGTGTGACGGCATCAACCGCCGCCACAGCGACTGTCGGAGCACCGGAACGTCCCATGGTGAGTCGGGGATGGAGGGGTGGGGGGGGGGGGGGTGGTGGTGGTGGAGGGAAACAGCAAGGAAGGAGGGTTGCATGTGTGTGGGTGGGGTGGGGTTGGGGGTAGGGGTGGGGGTGAGGGGGGAGGCAAGGAGGCGGAGGCGTGTGTGTGTGTGTGTGTGTGTGTGATAGAGGGAGGGGGTGGGGGTGGGGTTGGGGGGGACCGCGGGGGGGGGGGGGGGGGGGGGGGGAAGGAGAGAAGATGTGCGTCTTTGAGGGCCGGGGTCATGGGCGGTGAAGCATGGAGGGTGGGGTGGGTGGGTGGGGAGAGGAGAGGAGAGGGAAGGAAGAGTGATTTGGAGAAGGAGGAGATGGGGGTCGGGGGCAGGAAGGGATGGGCAGAGAAGTTGTGTGTAGTGTGTAAGGGGGTGGGGGGAGGGGGAAAGCATGCTACGGGAAGGGGGTGTGGAGGTGTGGGGAGATGAAGGGAAGGAGGGGAATGTATACGTAGAAGGGGCTTTGGTGGTGGCAAAAATCGCTTGTTCAGTCTGGCAAAAATGCGTTCGGCGCAATAAGTTAAAGACCACTCCCAATTGTTGTTGTTGTTGTTGTTGTTGTTGTTGTTGTTTGTTGTTGTTGTTGCTGCTGCTGCTGCTGCTGCTGTTGTTGTTGTTGTTGTTGTTGTTGTTGTTGTTCTTCTTCTTCTTCTTCTTCTTCTTCTTCTTCTTCTTCTTCCTCCTCCTCCTCCTCCTCTTCTTCCTCTTCTTCTTCTTCTTCTTCTTCTTCTTCTTCTTCTGTTCTTCTTCTTGAGAGTATTTGAATAGCGCCTGCCTCGATTTAAAGCCATCCTCGAAGTGCTTAACAACCTAGGCTCACGTTTACACAGTGGGCTGCCTACCCTGGCAGAGCTAATAGAAGCGCTGCCTGCTAGCGCCGCATTGTGTCCTTTCCCGTATCATTCAGAGACCATCACGAAGTTGTTCTCTCATTCTTTCTGTGTTCACAGAGGGCACATGGCTATGTATATACTGAATATCCGTACCAACGGCCGTATTAGCCCGGTCTCATAACAGTTGTTGACAGGTTTTTGTGTGTACGCAAAATGCTCTTCGTTAATTCACACACGGACCTCAGTGTTGTGGTCTCATTTGAAGGACTTTTCAGGCAATGGACTCTGAATCAACGTGAACTCCGAGAGAAAATCATTCTATGGTAAAACAGCCTGGAGTAGATTCGAGCTCGCTGTGGATAACCAGTCTGACGCTCTATCAAGTGAGCCGTCGGAATTGCAAGAGTTCTTCTCCATACTGCAGGGCTGTACGATTTCGCTGGACGCGTTGAAGAAGAGGAGGACTGTGGTGCAGCCCCACCCCCCCCAGCCCTAACAGACCCGCAGCCAGGTCCGTCACGCCCCAGCACAGCCCCATCATCGTTCTTCACCTGCTCATCCATCTCTACGCTCATCCGACCATCTGTCCATGACGAGTGAATCCAGACACAACCAGTGAACAGGACTGGCGACTCTGGTCCTCTTGCCCAGTGTTGGTGCGTCCTGTGAACAGCTTTGTGGGCTCTCCTGTGGGGCCGGAGTAGGAACGGAATGAAGTGCCCCCCCCCCTCCTCTCCCTGAGCAAGCTGGCCTCAAGCAGAGGGTGGTGAATGGTCAGGTGGCTTACTTTCAAGTTTGAAGACCTCCTGTCGAGTTTCTCCCCAGAGTTTCTTTCAGCCCAGTTGGCGGCGGACCTCACACCAGCTGGCAGGTCAGTGGAGGCGGGAACCTGGCGGCGTGTGGCATCCCTCACAGTGACACCATTGTCCTCAGTGGCCTGACAGCGACACCATTGTCCTCAGTGGCCTGACAGCGACGTCATTGTCCTCAGTGGCCTCACAATGACACCATTGTCCTCAGTGGCCTCACAATAACACCATTGTCCTCAGTGGCCTGACAGTAACACCATTGTCCTCAGTGGCCTAACAATGACACCATTGTCCTCAGTGGCCTCACAATGACACCATTGTCCTCAGTGGCCTGACAGTGACACCATTGTCCTCAGTGGCCTGACAGTTACGTCATTGTCCTCAGTGGCCTGACAGTGACACCATTGTCCTCAGTGGCCTGACAGTGACACCATTGTCCTCAGTGGCCTGACAGTGACACCATTGTCCTCAGTGGCCTAACAATGACACCATTGTCCTCAGTGGCCTGCCAGTGACACCATTGTCCTCAGTGGCCTGACAGTGACACCATTGTCCTCAGTGGCCTGCCAGTGACATCATTGTCCTCAGTGGCCTGACAGTGACACCATTGTCCTCAGTGGCCTGACAGTGACACCATTGTCCTCAGTGGCCTGACAGTGGCACCATTGTCCTCAGTGGCCTGACAGTGACACCATTGTCCTCAGTGGCCTGACAGTGACACCATTGTCCTCAGTGGCCTGACAGTGACACCATTGTCCTCAGTGGCCTGACAGTGACACCATTGTCCTCAGTGGCCTGACAGTGACACCATTGTCCTCAGTGCCTGACAGTGACACCACAGTGGCCTGACGGTGACACCATTGTCCTCAGTGGCCTGACAGTGACGTCATTGTCCGCAGTGGCAGGAACCTGGCGGCGTGTGGGCATCCCTGACGGTGGCATCACTGTCCTCAGAGTTGTCCTGCGGGGCTGACCGGTTCTCTGGGCCTGTCCTGGCCTGCCGCTGGTGGCTGTAGTCTCTGGAACAGTGAGCGAGAAGCGCTAAGCCCTCTGACTTCCTGGACCAGCCCAAGGCCCCCTCTCTGTCGTGCTTCCACACCTGTCCTTCGTGGCCAGGTGGCTGGTTGTGTCCACCGTTACACGGCCATTGATCGGTCTCCTCGTAGAAAACTCCCAGCGAACTGTTGGCAGGGATAGCTTATCTTCCACCTGCAACTCTTACAAAACCCCGCTTACGTTGTTGGATTCCACAGGACGAGCTTAATTGAAGTAGTTTTCCCGAAGAATACCAGGCTTTCTTTTGCTGAGGACTATAAACGTTCATGGTCAATTGAGGGCACAGAATGGTTGCCTAGTTTTTATTGTGCTGTCACAGAAGGACATTTCTCCTACAACCATGTTTTTTTTTGGAGTGGGAGTAGATCTAAAAATGTACGCGAACTTTTCTTTCTCTTTTTTATTCTTTCTTTCTTGCTTCCTCTCCTTCTTTTGCAAGTAGACCTCGCCGAAAACCTGTTGCATTTTAGCACGCGAAGTGTGTGTGTGTGTGTGTGTGTGTGTGTGTGTGTGTGTGTGTGTGTGTGTGTCCGTGCGTGCGTGCGTGAGTGTGTGTGTGTGTGTTTGTGTGTGTGTGTGTAGTAGTAGTACTTTCATTTTACGTCTTTTCACAAAATTATGTGATATTAGACGAGAGAGAGAGAGAGAGAGAGAGAGAGTGTAAGAGTATGTGTGTGAAGCATAGGTGTGTGGAAGTGCACGCAAAATATGGAAATTACTACTACTTAACATTATAACAAATATCTAACAGGACTGCATATTAAACAAAAGGTAACTTTGAAAGCAAAACCAATATCAGAAAAAAACACATCAGTCACTGTCATGCCTAATAAACATGGTAAGTATGCCTTGAGAGTCATACAATCAGATAAAAAACGTGGGCTCTTGACACGTTTGCCTTACCACATATGCATTTTGTTCCTGCACTATATTTCGTTCTGAATGCGTCGAGTTTCAGTCTATAAAATACTTGTGTGTGTGTGTGTGTGTGTGTGTGTGTGTGTGTGTGTGTGTGTGTGTGTGTGCGTGCGCTCGCGCGATCCCTGACGTTCTGTTAGAGGTGTTACGCATGTTTGTATGTGTCTGCTGCCAGCCCGGAGATCGGGTTGACTGTCAACATAAATAAGTCAGTGTCCTCATCCCCTGACCGCCATTGACAGCTGTACTGGACAGCGAGAGACTGGACCGACACTGACGGAAGGGGATGTGGGGCAGATGAAGTGGGAGTTGTGAGTGGGAAGAGGGAGGAGACGGATTGTACTGTCTTGTCCCGTACCCACGGGGGAGAGGATAGAAATGTTGAGGGGACAGGAACACCATCTTCGTGATTTGACCAGTTGGAATTCCATGGCGGACACTTGAGGGCGTTGGTCGCGCTCCTGTTGATCTGACTGGCTCTGAGTCCGCCTGTTGTTCTCAGGCCGGCTGATTGCTCACCACACTTTACACCTGATAGTGTCGGAATGTCCAGTTTGAAGCGCACACACGGGGTGGCTGACTTGCGGGCAAAGGTTGCGTGCAGGGAGAAAGCCGACCTCGCCAGTCAGTGCACAGCGTGAAGCTAATGTGTATGTTTACCGTTGAGGGCAGCCCAGCCCAGTGAACGAGTCTTGCGCCCGAATGTGGCCAGTGACCTTGGCGAGCAGACGGGAGCCCAGCAAATGGCAATAGTGGGAAAGAGAAGCAGCATGTCAGTGCTGACCCCTGTGCGTCTTCTGACAGTACAGCTTCAATCAGCTGAAGCAATGACATCTTTTTAAAGATCAAAGTAAGTAGGAGTCGTCCCAAATATGTTCCAGATAGTCTGCATCTTATCGAATTTAGCACTCAAGGGGTTAAAAAGATGGTTCTTTTGTGCAAGGGGTTTTCATTAGTTCCACAGTCTTTGTATAACACTTTTTGGCGCATGCGCGCGCGTGTTGTTGTGTGTGTGTGTGTGTGTGTGTGTGTGTGTGTGTGTGTGTGTGTGTGGTGGGTGGTGGTGGTGGTGGTGGTGGTGTGTGTGTGTGTGTGTGTGTGTGTGTGTGTGTGTGTGTGCAGGACAGGGTCTGGCAGGGCAGGTTCTGTTGGCCCTGTCTTTAGCTTTCGTCTTCAAAGGGCTGGTGCTGACCAGCTGCCGAGCGTGGAAGCAGTCTTTGAATCGCTACGAGCTGCCCTTCACCTTCTGCACCCTGGTTGGAGGTAGGAGTCGCCGTGGGCTTGGGACAGGAGGGGGATGCGGGGAGGGTGAAGGTGGGGGGGGGGGGGGGGGGGAGGTGAAAGAAAGACACGCATTAAGCCCGTCTTAAGCTTATTTTTTATTGCCAAGCATACAAACACAGCCAGTTTCGTAGTCTCGAGTCGTCTTGAGGGAACCCTTTGTGGGAGACACTGCACTGCTGCCGGGTTACTTAGGAGGTGTTCAGCGGCGCCTGTTCTGATGCCATACACAGCACAATACAACCTGCTAGCCCCCCCCCCCCCCCCCCCCCCCCCCCCCAGCTGACAACAGTACCAACATCGTTGCGAAGCTGGCATGAGTGAAGGTCTGTCTTTGGACGGCATCGCCATGCCTAACACCAATCACCATGGCTAGGGACAGGACGGAGGGGGGAAGAGGAGTACCGATAGAGACGACTGAGGTTAGCTAAGTATGGCAGCTGCCATGTGTTGACGGTGGCCAGCTCAGGGCTAGGAGGACCTCACAATGTGCAGGTTCTGCTCCATGCTCTCTGGTTGGTCTTGTGTTCGGTGTTACAAAATGGCGGAGCATTTTTCTCAAACGTTGGTCCCAAGAGCCGGATTTTTCTTTCTGCGGCGCATTTCTCTCTTTGTGGCGCATTTCTCTCTCTGTGGAGCTTTTCTCTCTCTGCGGAGCTTTTCTCTCTCTGTGGGGCTTCTCTCTCTCTGTGGAGGATTTCTCTCTGTGTGGAGCTTTTCTCTCTCTGCGGAGCTTTTCTCTCTCTGTGGGGCTTCTCTCTCTGTGTGGAGCTTCTCTCTCTCTGTGAAGGATTTCTCTCCTGTGGAGCACTTCTCTCTCTGTGGGACTCTGTGGAGCTTTTCGCTCTGTGTTGAGGATTTCTCTTTCTGTGGAGGGATTCTCTCTGTGTTGAGCTTTTCTCTCTCTCTGGAGCTTTTGTCTCTGTGTGAGGATTTCTCTCTGTGTGGAGCTTTTCTCTCTGTGTGGAGGATTTCTCTCTATGTGGAGCTTTTCTCTCTGTGTGGAGGATCCCCTCTCTGTGGAGCTTTTCTCTTTCTGTGGAGGATTTCTCTCTGTGTGAAGGATTTCTGTCTTGGAGGATTTCTCTCTGTGTGGAGGATTTCTCTCTCTGTGGAGGATTTCTCTCTCTGTGGAGGATTTCTCTGTGTGTGGAGGATTTCTCTCTATGGGGGACTTCTCTGTCTGTGGAGCTTTTCTCTCTCTGTGGAGCATTTCTCTGTGGAGAATTTCTCTCTCTATGGGGGGACTCTCTGTCTGTGGAGCTTTTCTCTCTCTGTGGAGCATTTCTCTGTGGAGGATTTCTCTCTCTGTGGAGCATTTCTCTCTCTCTCTCTCTCTCTCTCTCTCTCTCTCTCTGAGGATTTCTCTCTGTGTGGAGCTTTTTTTTCTCTGTGTGGAGCTTTTCTCTCTGTGTGGAGTTTTTCTCTCTGTGTGGAGCTTTTCTCTCTGTGTGGAGCGTTTCCTGTCATTCAAAACGTACCAAAAGAATCCCTGTCACATGCCTGACTTTGAACCAGCTGCCCACCAAGCTGCCCACCAAGCTGCCCACCAAGCTGCCCACTTTCCTCTTTGTGGCTCATTTTAGACGTTTGTTCCTAAGTCAATCTAGTTGCAAAGTGAGACGACTGCAGGGCGGAAATAAATCAACAAATCTTAAATAAACGTTAGCGAACCGCCAAGACAAACGTGGACAAACAAGTCACAAGACAAAACACGACGCGTTTCGACCTCTTAGTCTTCCTCAGGTAAGACACAAACAAGTAGGACAATGAAAATGAAAGAGTTTGTCACTTAACTTTGATTTTTTTCAGCGCAAGGTAGGCGTTTAATGAAAACGAGGCTGTTGGAAGGGAGATATAATGTGTGAGTCAAGGTGCGTCAGGGCAAGTCAAGCCTACCTTGCGCTGAAGAGATCTAAGCTAAGTGACAAACTCGTTCATTTTCATTGTCCTATTTGTTTGTGTCTTGCCTGAAGAAGACCTAAGAGGTCGAAACGCGTCGTGTTTTGTCTTGTGAGTCGTTTGTCCACGTTTTATCTCGGCGGCGGTTCGGTAACATTATTTAAGATTTGTATGTTCCTAAGAAGAACTTTGCTTGGGCCTCTTGTTGTTGTTGTTGTGTTGTTGTTGTCTGTCTGTCTCTGTCTCTCTGTCTGTCTGTCTGCCTGTCTCTGCCTGTCTGTCTTTCTGTGTCTGTCTGTCTGTCTGTCTGTCTCGCTCTGTGTGTGTGTGTGTGTGTGTGTGTGTGTGTGTGTGTGTGTGTGTGCGCGCGCGCGCGCGCGCGTGTATGTGTGTGCATTTGATGCCTTTAACTTGCTAGTGCCGACAAACGTCTGATGAATTTTATTCTTTTTCTATATTCTGTTCGTTACTTTCAAAGTGACGTGACTGCTGTCAGAAATTGAAACAAAATTAAAAGAAAAAATACTATGCCGCCAACGACAGAAACACACAAATTACAAGACGAACACGTCGCGTTTCGACCTCTTTGGTCTTCTCTAGACAAGACAAACACCTTTCAAGACAATGGAAACGCAGTCACTTAGCTCCTCAAATTGGGAGCAAAAAATGGAAGTGGAGCCTGTTTGCTATTTGTGAGCTGCAGCATTCGTTTTCTGTGTTCCAGTGTCTATGGAATTGCGAACAACCGGACATTGCTCTTTGAGTTTTGAGCCTGTGTGGATTAGAGGAGTGTTAACATGTGTTGCTTTACATTCTGTTTAATGATAACTACGCTGGGAAAAGGGGCAGACAGAGAGGGAAGAAAGGAAGAGGGGGTGTGGCGAGGGACAGAGCAGAAAGAAGGAAAGAGAACTCTCTGCTTTGGCTGATAAAGAAAGCGTCAGTGAGTCAATGCTCTATACTCACTATTATCAACAATTACCCTCATTAGAGAAGATAATGTATGGACAGACAGAGGTGGAAGCGAATGACTCAGGAAGATTTTTTCCGTCAATAGATTCTTTTCTTGTGGTTGTTTTGGGTGAGTGGGTGTGGGGGGACGTTGTAGATGAATGGCGCCTCAATCGAAAAAAAAAGGACACACAAAAAAAATAATAATAATAAAAAAATACCCTACTGTGCTGTGTCTCCCTACAGGTGTTCTGGGAACATTCGGCACCTACATGTTCGGGTCGCAGTCTCTCACGAGGACAAGGAGCTCAAGACGGACGTGGACCTGAGCTGGTGCTACTACCTCAGCTGGGCCTGTCAGGTCGTCTGCCTGATCCTGGGTCTCGGCCCCTTCATCCTGCTTTGCGTCAAACCACGCCGCCTCACCCCTGGAAGGGGTCGGGAGGGGCAGGGGGGACAAGAGGAGGAACAGGAGGGCGGCCGCCTCTCGCCAAAGCTGGCAGGGAGAGGTCGGAACCTCGTGAAGTCATCGAGGACCGATCTGCGTCTGCTGGATCTGATGAGAGTCGCCCGCCGCCCTACGAGGTGGCCGTCATGTACCCTCCGTCGCTAGCTGAAGAGATAGAGGAACTGCCCCCTTCGTACGAAGGAAACCTGGGGGATGTCTCGCCCCTCTCGTCACTCTTTGAGGTTTACTGCGATGAATCCTCGTCTTCTGACGCTGGGGGAGACCAGTCATCCCATTCTGAAGGTGGTGGCAGCCAGTCCCTGTCCTCTGAAACTGGTGGCAGTCAACACGTGCCCTCTGAGACTGGTGGGAGTCAACATGTGCCCAACGAAACCAATGACAATCAGCCTTTGCCCTCTGAAGCTGAAGGCACCGAACCTGTGCCCTCTGAAGCTAAAGACAATGAACCGTTGCCCCTCTGTAGCCAAAGGCAATGAATCGTTGCCCTCTGTAGCCAAAGGCAATGAATCGTTGCCCTCTGATGCTAAAGGCAATGAAACTTTGTACTCTGTAGCTAAAGGCAACCAACCTTTGTCGTCTGAAGCTAAAGGCAATCGGCCATCCCACACTGAAGTCGGCGCCAGTCAATGTTCCGCTCCCACAGCTGACGACAATGCCCCGAACGCCTCGGACTCCTCTGGCCGTCAGCTGTCCCGCTGTGCCGACAGCGGCAGTCCAACTTCCCCCTCAGGACTGTCCGAGGACGAGCCGCCGCCGTCAGAAGCCAGCGACAATCCATTGTCTACCTCTGAAACAAAAGACGGGCAGCCATCTGTCGTTGACGTCGAAGACAATCAACCGGCCGCGTCCAGAGCCAGGAACGACAACTCTTTGAGCTCTGGACTGGACGGGGCGGGAAGCCGTTGCGGCGTGGCAGAGAGCATGGCCGTGGTGACAAAGGTGACGTCGCCGAGACTTCTCTTTAGTGTGATACAACTGTGATGGACCGATGGTGGCAGGTGGTGAGCTGGACCATGATGGGTCATGGCCGGTAACCCTAAGTGAAAGGATGAAGTATTGATTATCACCCTTTGAGAGAGAGAGAGAGAGAGAGAGAGAGAGAGAGAGAGAGAGAGAGAGAGAGAGAGAGAGTTTTAAGATGCTTTTAATAATTTGTTTTATATAGGAACTTAAGCGCCCTCGCGCGCGCGCGCGCGCGCGCGCGCGCGTGTGTGTGTGTGTGTGTGTGTGTGTGTGTGAGGAGGAAAGGTAAGGTTTTGTGTCTGCAGTTTTTCTCTGATTTTAGTGGCAAAATGTATGGAAGAATAAATCCAAGAAATACAGTGTGACAAGTTCTACAGCATTTCCAGCATCCTGTTGTTGAAGGTGAAGGTGGCGTAAAACAGCAGAGAGAGTGACCCAAACCTGGACACCAAGCTTTAGCACGAATTGTAATCCTCCCCCCCCCCTCCCCCGAGAATCAATGGGAGTCAGTGATTTAAAGCCTGATCAATATGCACCTGTAACAAGTGATTTTTGAAGCAAGGTGTTTACAGCATGTATTTCCTTTTAATGTAAACCGAGCTTACATCATATTGATCATATTGATACACCATTTCTGAAAGGCAAACAACTGTAGAAGCGTGGGACTGCTCTGGAAAATAAAGAACTGACAAATGAACACTCACATTAGAAATTTAGATAAGTTGGGGAAAACCAACGTGCCTTAAGAAGGTTTATAATTATCACCGATTTTAACAGCCTTAGGAGATTTTACCAGTCACTGCTGTGGAGTGCACATACCATCCCAATGCAAGGGCGGTACTCAACGCTTTGGATCTCACAACTTGAGGACACTGCATTAAGCCGCGCGGAGCAGACAATGCCACCTTAACCGATGAATACTAACGGCTTTGAAGGTTTCTGGTTTGAGATCCTTGTACTCTGATGTCCGCAGGGACTGTGGACTGGTTGATGTGGGTCACCGTGTCAAGAACACGGCGTCAAAGAAGACGAAGACCAACCTTTCTCCTTCCACCGCATTGTCCTACCCAGAACTGAATCAGGAACCCGTTCACTGCTGGGTGGACAGAGCGGGCATTCACACCATGATCATCCACTCCACTGAGTGGATCGAATGCTATCTCCGGGCATGTCTGTGATAAAGGCATGGTGATGTGACACTCATAATGAAACCATTGCTCGTGGCCTACAATGTAATGGTGAAGCTGTGGGAGTTTTGGGGGTAACCATGTTCGCCTCATTTCGGTTTAATCGTCGCGCTCTGCGAAACAAGTACTCTTGTAGTTCAGGGAAAACGAGGTCTCAGAGTTTCTAACTCCATAATTTCAAGGCCACGTTTCTTTTTAGTAAGGAATGTCTTGGAGAAACCGAACCACAATAGGTTAATCACGCAACGAAATATGGTCGACTTATCAGTCCATCGCACTAATTACCAACTTTGGGTTTCATCCTGATACAAAATCACATACCCTACACATCCACCAGAATTGATCTTTTGACACAGTGGCTGACCATACACATTACATTCAAAGCTAGAAGGGCTCGCGGAAAAGTGCAGACCTCCGCCAAATTCGAATGGATTCTGGATCAGTTTTTTTCATAACCGGATCTGCATTACAGGTACACACCAAAATTCACTGAAGTCTTCATTGGGCCACATTCTATCTTTCTACCAAGTTTGGTTCAAACCGATGCCACAATATTGGTCCACACTCCATCTTTCCACCAAGTTTGGTTCAAACCAATGCCGCACTATTGGGCCACATTCTATCTTTCCACCAAGTTTGGTTCAAACCGATGCCGCGATATTGGGCCACATTCTATGTTTCCACCAAGTTTGGTTCAAACCGATGCCGCGATATTGGGCCACATTCTATCTTTCCACCAAGTTTGGTTCAAACCGGTGCCGCGATATTGGACCACATTCTATCTTTCCACCAAGTTTGGTTCAAACCGATGCCGCGATATTGGGCCACACTCTATCTTTCCACCAAGTTTGGTTCAAACCGGTGCCGCGATATTGGACCACATTCTATCGTTCCACCAAGTTGGGTTAAAGTCGATGTCGCCATATCGGCGCATTCGTACCGAACGGGTCTTGAGTCAGCCCTCTTCTCTGGACCCGCGCTACAGTGTCCTCGTCTGTCCCCAGGCCAGTTCCCTCTGGACACCACGCTTACTTCAAGTCGCTTCAGTAGTTTTTGCGTTGTCTTGTCTGCAGATACACGGATAAACAAAGACAGCAACAGATGCGGGTCAAAAGATAACCAGAGGAGGCAACGGGGACTGAGTTTTTGCTGTTTTATGCCGTTGACACGAAAAGCATATACAGACTTCTTGTTTACGAGAACCATGTGGACAGAACAGTTAGAACTGGTCTTAAAGGGCATGCTGATGCTCTCATGTGTACGTCCTTTCCACGGTTGTTGCTCGGCTTGTTTTTACTGGTTTCTTTTCCTGCTTCGGCACAGTTCCGTTCTTCTGTAGCCTCCAGCACCGATTTGTCATCCGTGTTCGGGTTAACTGTCAAAATGACTTGACAGGAAGTCTGCTGCAGCGGAACAAAAGGGAAACAAAGCAGCTGATGTGGCGAAGTGGTTAGCGTCGAGGACACCCGGCTTAGAGGTCGTGGGTTTGATTACCTTCACAATCATGTTTTTTTTTTGAGAGATTGTTCTGTCCTGACTGGATCCTACCAAGAGCCGAGTTTGCTGTGAGCTCAGTCGTGAAGACTGGGATCACTCGGTTGAGTTTCATCCATTTAATGTATGCGTCTGTGAGAATGGTGTTCAAATTTCTTGATAACTCGGAAGATGTCTGTATCTCATGGCCTTGGGTTGAGGCCAGCCTGTATCATGAAAGTTAGCGTAGAGTACAGCCCCGTCATGCACCTTCAGGCCAGACTGGAAACCCCAGGCATCATGTTCATCATCCTCGTCTTCATCGATCATGATTTGAAAACGGTCTCAAAAGTCTGGAGTCCTGCACGTTCTCTGCATTCGTAGTAGTTTCGGTAGCTTCTCCCACGTCTACGGGTTTGGTTTAATTCTGTCGGGGTCACCGGTATCGGCAATTTCATTAGGATTGTCGTTGGATGGAAGTGGTGGTGGCGCCCTCCGGAAGGGGGAGGTCACACACGCCGGCTCCGTGACTACGCGATCATTGTTGTCAACAGGGGGCTTACTAAGTGGTGTCCTGCGTATGTTGGATCAGAACAGGCCCCTCTGAACACCACTGAAGTGACCCGGCAGCGGTGCTGTGTCTCCTCTGGTGGGTTGCCTCATCAAGACTTGACACTGATTGCCCCTTG
>JADBJO010003442.1:0-27500 GCA_016801955.1 Conus betulinus | reverse complement strand
TGCATACACGTACGTGTTTACATGAGTGAATACATTGCTATCATTTTCAAATCGATCACCGGAAATTCAGTGCAAAATGTCAAAGACCTCTTTTAAAAACTTTCGTCTGAACCAAGAAAGGTTTTCTGCGATGCCATTTTAGCCAATATGAGGGAAGTCTGATCTTGTCTTAAACGTGTCCTAACACACAATGCACACTTTTTCCTGTAGTAACAGCAGGCATTCCGCAACGTTTTGCGTTTTAATGACAAAGAAGTCAGTGAGCTCTGAGGCTTAAAAACCCCTGTAACTGCTCGAAACTACTATCGGCCCTCACAGATCGCAGGTTGTATGGCACAGCATAAGCTTAAAAAGTTGGGAAATTCGTGTTCTAACCACACGTTGTTTAGCATCATTTAAATCCCTTTATGGAGTAACAAGGGGAGCTGAGAAAGGTTAAGGAAAATGGCGACAAGAGTAACTAAGGAAATATTTCACACGTGTGATAGAAGGTTAGTGTGCTCGGATGCATGGATGGACGGATGGACGGACAGATGGACGGGACGGATGGACGGACGGACGGATGGACGGACGGATGGATGAATGGATGGATGGATGGATACCCCACGAAGTGCTGTCGGTCGGCAGGGTAACGCAGAAACCACAGGATTTATTTCACCAAGATGTGGTGGAAAGATGGAAAGGGATTTGTTTCACCAAGATGGGTGGAAAGATGGAAAGGGATTTATTTCACCAAGATGCGGTGGAAAGACGGAAAGGGGTCTGAACTGAGGAAATGTGTTGATCCGTGATGCCGATCCAGATCACAGAGCGGATACCGGATCCCTTTGACCTTGACATTGGTGCGGGCTCTCCCCAGAGCCCTCGTTTACACTCCTGTTTTTCTCTGTTCATGACCTTGACAGGAGCCCTTCTGGTTACACTCCTGTTTCTCTCTTCAGGACCTTGACAGGGGACTGTGCTCTGACGAGTGTTCTCTTTACAGACATGCTTTCTTTGTTCTTATCATTGTTTTGCTGCATTAAGATGTTTTTTTTGAAAAAAATCGTTCCTTCCATTCTAACCAGGGTCGAAACTTGGTGGTGGTGGTGGTGGGGGGGGGGGGGGGGGGGGGGGGGGGGGGGGGGGGGGGGGGGGGGGGGGGGGGGGGGGGGGGGGGGGGGGGCTTGTCTTATGTGTCTTAATGATGATGCTAAATCAGGTATCTTGCTGTAGTTGTATGATTTGTGCATGCTCTTCTCGCGTTACCCTGTTATTTGCGACAGGTCGTTTCCCATATGCCACGACATTCCTAAAAAAGGCCGCGTGGGATCTGCTGATTGGTGTTTATTACCCATCCTTCGGCTGGATATTATGGCAACGATAAGGGCACAGAAGGTGAGATGGCGAAAAATGAATAAATGAACAGACAAACAAAGAAATAGATGAACAGATGAACAAAGAAATAAATGAACAAACAAACAAATAAATACACAACAAACAAAAACCAGTCAAATAAAGAAATAGATACATAAATGAATAAATAGATAGTAAACAAACAAACAAACAAACAAAAACAATCAAATAAGTATTCAGATGAATGTATAAATAAACAAATAATAGATAGATAAATCAATAAAGAATCGATAAAAAAGGGTGGTATCGCTGGTTTTTTTTTTTAAGTTGCTGCGTCCTACATTACACCCTGTCTCTTGTTTGTCTGACTTTCGGTGGAAAATCAGGCAGGAATTAAGGAAGGGCTTTAAGGAGCCTCACAGGAAGAGGGACCATGACCCAGAGTAGATCCCGTTCAGTTTTGGTGGTGATCCGGATCGGTGGTGGATCCGGCATCCTTCTGAGCAGGATTACACAGTTCCAACAGAACATAAATCCCGTGAACTTTCTGTTTACACACCCCGTGAACTTTCTGTTTACACCCCCCCTGAACTTTCTGTTTACACACCCCGTGACCTTGCTGTTTACACCGTACCTTACCGTTTACATATCCTGTGAACTTGCTGTTATATACCCGTGACCTTACTGTTTGCATACCCCGTGACCTCACTGTTTATATACCCTGTGACCTTACTGTTTACATAACCCGTAAACTTGCTGTTTATATACCCCGTGAACTTACTGTTTACACACCCCGTGAACTGACTGTTTACACACCCCGTGAACTCACTGTTTACACACCCCGTGAACTTACTGTTTACAGACCTCGTGAACTTTCTGTTAACACACCCCGTGAACTTACGATTCACATATATTACGAACAAGGAGTTAAGGGAGTTAAGGGCCGAAACACTTGCTTCAAGGGGAGCTACTCTTCTGAGGACTCTCTGCTGCCACGCTCTCCACGAGTTTCTTTTCTACCGAACAATCTGTGAAATCTTATTTAATTCATGGAAGATCACGCTTTTCTTTGCCATTTTGTATTTTTGGCTGATCCGTTTAAAAAAAGGGGTATATAAGTAACTTTTTCGGTTAGATTACAACAAAGTTTTCAATGGACATGAATGCTGTGAAACCTGGTGTTCACAGCTTAATAACTAGCTATGAAGTCATATAGTTTTCACGGAAATTTACAAGTCTATTGACCTTTTCTATTTTCCACGTATTCAGTTACAAACAAGTCAACGGCGAAGTAAATCTTACAGACCGTACTTTCTTTTACTTCATCTGGCGGAAAATCTTGTTGTGTTCCCCTCATGAACTGATCTACTCCTGAAAGTTTGTTTATTCGTTACCTTAAAAATGATTACAAGATAAAAAAAAAGCCCATCTAGCGACTGTGTTTCCTTGTCTCTATTGTAACAAAACACACTTTCCTGCTCGCCTGACACTTTGGGGCAGATCAGCCTCAAAGAGCTTGATCCGGGATCCGTTCGACCTTGACAGAGCTTTGCGATTTTTAGTAGGGTGTGAGGTATTCAGGGAGTGAAAATTCTCGTGCTATAGTGGGAATCTAAGCTAGATCATAATGTCCAAACATCATCTGCATTAGATACACAGGCTGGCTCACTCACTGCTCTGTGAAGATCCAGTTTGCATTGCTGTTCCTGCTTACAACATAGGCATTGTAGATGGTGGGTTAGACATTGGACTGCAAGATGAAAGATGTGTGGTGCAGTTCACATCAAGAACCTCTTCGACAGAGGTGAAAGTTACGTGACAGTGTCGTTCTTTCAAGGTGATTATTCTCACCTTTGATTATGCCTGCAAATTCTTAAAAACGTGTCAGAAATCGATGAGTTTAACAGAAATAGACTGGTACCACCTTCTCTTGACCATTTCCGCAGGATGCCCACGAACTCGTCAAGTTTCCTACAGGACATTCTTGACATCATAGGACTAGCTGTTGCTTTAATTGTTCTTTGGTTTGGTTGTGATGGCAAAAAGCAGATCTTAAGACAACGCATTGTATAATAAAGCAGAGAAGAAAAACATTCCATTATGTAACAAAATCTGCACTTTCAATGTTACTATCCAATATGTTATGCATCACTGATACTGGTAACATATACTGAATCAGAAATAACCTACAAAAACAATACATTACTCCCAGATCGCACCTTACAAGACGCATTCAAAATAGTATCGAATCTTTATTTTCTCCAGAATCTATTTTCATCTGTCCCAAGACAGTCGTGTGCCAGTTAAGTATTGCACAAGACACACAGCTGGCCTTTGGTACAGAGCACATGAGGGTCAAAACGCTGACAAACCTTCCTACCAATCAGCAGACGTTACTATGTTTAGTGCAAGATGAAATATAATAGGTGAACCTAATTCGACAAGATTTTCTGTTTGATGTCTAGCTCCTAAAGAGAACATTGATTTTGTTTCTTGTGACGATGAAAGAGACTGAAAATAAAAAGGAGTTAAATTCGACACTGGACTGTTTGAACTTCGTCTTTAATTTGCTATATTTTTTCAAAAATGAAAATACACTAGAAATTTGCAACCGTCCCTTCGATTGACGGGGAGCGCTGTTGTAATTTACATGTTGTAGGACTGGTCGACATTAACCATAAAGAGGAGGAGAAAGCCGGCTGATCCCTCAGCCCATCACAAGGTCGCTTTTAGAATTAGTAATCTATTCTTGTGTGTAAAGGAAACAGAAATTCGAAGCAAAGATAAAGTTTAAACAGCTCAGTTTTTACGTCATACTTATTGATGAAATGTATAAAACCGAAGTTTTGGCAGAAAAAGAAAGTACCTAAAAAGTTATTTGACAGTGTATATATAGCAGAAAAAAACAACAAGAAACAAACCAAAAAACAAACAAAGGGAATGAAACACAGTACTGGGTGAACGATGCCTGAGAAAATCAGTATAACAGAGCACTAACAGAACAATGCTGGTTGTAAAAAGTAGTCTAACACAACGCTGTCTGAACGGTGTCTGTAATAACACGTAGTAAAGCATAGCACTGACTGAACGCCTTGTACAGTTAAAAAAGCACGAAAGCGTCATGGTGGATGAATGATCAATGTGGTGAAGCGCAGGACACACGAGTACGACTGAACGCAGCTCCAGCGTTGATCATCTGATCAGGAGGTGTGTTCACTGTGTGCTGTCGTGTGCCCCACTAGTGAGCTGTTTGTGACACAGGGAATGGACACAAGACATTTCTTTAACGGTTTCTCCTATTGAAAGGACTTCATACCACTTTTTTCTCCAACAAACGTAAGTTATTTTCTCTTAAGTTTAGATCAGTTAGATCAATGCCAGTCAATTAGCGTTAAACAATAGTATACAACAACTGAGGAGCAATCGTAAGCTTGGTCATGATCACCGTCAACAAGGAATTTGGGCTTCACCCATAAGAGAGATTATGTATAAGGCAGAGAGAATATTTTGTACTCTTCAGTTGAGCGTCTTTTCGAGACGCATAAATTAACTTGTCTCACAGGGGACAATCCAGGGTATTCCCGGAGGCTGACGCTCACCTGTGTCTGCGGGTGTCTTTGTCTGTTGCTAAGATAGCTCAAAAACCTTCAGAAACGCTGTGGTGGGGACTCTGACAGATCCAGGATGTATTGAACTCTTGGTGGAGGTCGGTGCTTTGCCTAGTGCCATTCGAGCAGTGTTTGTACTGGCTTGAGAGTCTTTGTTCTGTTCCCTTTATTCAGTTGTTTTGGTAGAAGTGCACTTTAACTCTCAAGCCATGGAAATCGCACATCTAGTTTATGAATAAGAGGCACCAATCAGCTTTGTTCCATGTTTCAGACCTATTTGTGTAAAGGCTTTGCAGTAATGCGTTGTTTTCTCGGGTCAGATCTTAGGTTGGCATTGTCTTCCTCAGGCGACAACCTAAGGAATCAATGAATAGATGACCCACATCTGCCGTGAGAGACGTGGAAAGCTTTCCTGCACTGTTACCTAACAGTCTTCTCACCATGTCAGAAAGATTGTACACCCTCAGGTTAACCTCTCTTAATATGTTTTTGAACAGGATGTTAATGAGTAGGAAAGAATGAACACCTTAGAAGGGACCGTCTTTGAAAGATTTTCTTTTGTATACACTTCATCTAGAAGAGCTGCTTTCCATCAAGTATCACAGTCCCTTAGTTACACAAAGTATTAATAAAGCTGTAAAATTACAGAGCTATAAAGTTTTTACAACTGAGCTTTAGTAGCTAACAGACAGCGTTCGTACCGAGCAGGGGCACCAAAGGAAATCTTTCCTCCTTTCTTTCCTAGTCAATAGGAACCTGTTAGAAATCTCCTTTTTGTAAGAGGTCTGATTTTCATTGGTAGAGTGCCACCGATTGCCAAAGACGCTTCAAAGTGGTAGCTTTTTTTTATGGAATCGGCCTTGATGTTTGCAAGAAAAGAATGTGTTTGTGTGGAAAGGAGAAGTATGGGACAAAAGGAAATCCTTTCCTTGAGGTAATCTCTGTGCAAGTAGAGTGAAATGTAATAGATGTGTACTTTGGGTACAGGAACAGTCCTTTAGCGGAAGAGCTGGTCGCCTTCATTCGTTCTGTTACTGCCCCAGCCTGGCAGAAAAATCAACATGATGATTGAGGCCATTTAACTGGATGATGATGATGATAATGATGATGATGATGATGATGATGATGATGATGATAAAAGAAAGCAGTTAAACTCTTCCCTCTTTGGAAATACACATGGGGGTGGGGGGTGTGGGAGGAAGGGGGATATGGGGGTGGGGGCTATATGTTGAGCTATTCTTTTTTCGTAGGATCAGGACGTCAACCAGGCACTGTATGGTTTTGAAGCCGATTGCCTTCTGAAACACTTGCTTATTCGCAACTGGAAAACCATAAACTCACATCCAATGTCTTTGTCGTTCTGGAGCCTCTGCTCTCCTGAAAGAGCACGACCCGTACATTAATCGTCAGGTCGAACGAAGATACAAGTTGCTAGGTTTTCATGGAACTGGTCAGAATTTGGAACGATAAAGCATATGGATGGTGATCATCAGTGGTGATGGTTGTGATGGCAGTGGTAGTGGTGGTGGTAGTAGTGGTGGTGGTGGTGGTGGTGTGTGTGTGTATATGTGTGTGTGTGTGTGTGTGTGTGCGTGTGTGTGGTGTGTGAGAGAGAGAGAGAGAGAGAGAGAGAGAGAGAGACGCGCGCGCGTGCGTGCGTGCGTGTGTGTGTGTGTGTGTGTGTGTGTGTGTGTGTGTGTGTGCGAAACCCAAGTTTAATGCATATTACCTGTTGAGGGGTAATGGCGACCGTCACTGACTGCGACTGGTTGGTCAGAGGTTTGAACGTCATGACAGGCTTGTCTGGAAGGATTTTTCCACCTGTCCCACCTTTTCTCCAGACAGTCCTTAGTGCTTACGTCATATAGCGGTCGCCTCTGATGAATGTGTCATAAGAAATGGTTTAGTCGGATTCTAATAGGAATGCTTTAGTGAGTGTCCCTTGAGAAAAGGTTTCATCGATGTTTCAGAACAAATTTAAATGCTGGATCTGTCATAAGAAATTGGTTAGTTGGCCTCTCATAAAATCAGTTTTGTACATGTCTCATAAGAAAAATGCTTTAATGAATGTCTCATAAGAAATGCTTTAATGAATGTCTGATAAGAAATGGTTTGGCCAGTGACTCATGAAAAGTGATGAGACAGGTGTGTCATAAGAACTAGTGTGGCTGTGGTCTCATAAGAAATGCTTGTTTGGATTTCTCTTAGAAAAGGTTCAATGGATGTATTTTGAGAAATGGTTTGATGGCTGTCTCATAGGGAATGGTTTGATGGCTGTCTCATAAGAAATGGTTCGATGGATGGTTCCTGAAAAATAGATGATGGATGTCACATAAGAAATGGCTTAATGAATGTCTCATGAGAAATGTCTTGATATGTGTCCCTTGAGAAATGGTTTGGTGGGTTTCTCATTCAAAATCATTTGATGTATATTTCGTGATAAAATGGTTCTCATGAGAAACGGTTTGACAGACGTCAAACGAGAAATGGTCAGGTGGGAGTCTCACTCACAATCGTTTGATGAAATGGTTTGACGCATGTCTCATGAGGAAGGATTTGATGGATCTCGTGAGAAATGGTTTGGTGGGTGTCCCATACGAAACGGATTTGTGGGTTTTCTGTTAGAATTCGTATGGTCGATGTCTGATAATGATCTGGTGAAATGGTCTTACAGTTATTCGTTTATGTCTTGTGGAACATCACTGGAGGTGTGTGTGTGTGTGTGTGTGTGTGTGTGTGTGTGTGTGTGTGTGTGTGTGTGTGTGTGTGTGTGTGTGTGTGTGAAAGCGCGTGAGTGCGTCTGTATCTGTGTGTCTGAGTCATGTTTGCCTCTGTGTGTGTGTGTTTGTGTGTGTGTGTGTGTGTGTGTGTGTGTGTGTGTGCTGTCATCCACAGAACTGAATGCAATCAACATCCAAACGTTTTACCTACCATACTGTCCTGTCTCCTCATGATCCCACCCCATCCACATCCAGAACTATCCAGCCCTGTCCACTCCCTCCTCCCCATTCCCTCCTCTCCCTTGGTAGCTCTGACATGACCATTCTCATCAGTCACCCCCCCCCCCATCCCCCTCGATATTTTGTTTCTTGTGTGAGTCAGCTTTGACTGAACCAAAGATGTTGAGGTGCCAGGATCAGTATCTTTGCTCTTCGCCAGTTGGAGTCCCATGGCGCACATAGAAAGCATTTTCCACTTCCTGTTGAACTGGCCAGCTCTATGTCGGCCTTCTGTTCACAGGTGTGCCGTATGTTTTTCTTGCTTCACAGATGATGTTATTAAACTGTCAAGTTTTTCGTTGGATGGACGTGGTGGCGCCCTCCGCAGGGAGAGCTCGCTCACGCCAGCTCTGCGACTAAGCAATCATTGTCGTCAGTAGGGGGCTTAGTAGTTGGTGTCCTGCGTATGTTAAATCAGAACAGGCACCACTGAACACACCACCGAAGTGACTCGGCAGCAGTACATTGTCTCCTCCGGTGGGTTGCCTCTTGATGACTTGACATCGACTGCTCCCTGTGGATTGCCAGTGCCAGGGCTGCAGTGGGTCCGACCGGGCTGTGGCTGTGGATGGGGTGTCGGAATGAGCGGCGTGAGTGCACTGCCTCTGAGGTGGCGCAGAGGTTGGGACAGCAAAAAATAAAAAAAATATCAAGTTTGTAGCACTCACGGTGAAGTTTGCGTGGCCAGAAGCTACATACAGAGTAAGTTGAACAGCGGACAACAATTAAGCTGATATCACGTGGTGAACCTGAGCGGTCATTCCGCTCAGTATAACAAGGTATTCACCCTGAACTGAATAGTGATCTGCAGGAGCGAATAGGACTCCTGACACATGCCAATAGTGGGAGAGTGAGGAGAGATACGGATCCTGTCCCCTCTGCATCTCTGTCTCAGCCTTAAAACGGACTGTTTCCATTGTCACCAGGTCCAGAAGTCCACTGAGCAGCGATGGCCGCCCGAATACGGTTCAACGTCCCTCGCTGTGGCAGAATAGCTTCTCCATGGCGGGAAGACACTCTCTCCACGAGGCTGATTTCTTGGGCTGGAAAGCATCTGTGTCATCGGGGCGCTGGTGGCGATGGCGATGCCAGAATGGTACACGGGGAGGGCAGAGGGAATGCCAGGCGAGCCAAAAGTCAAAGGGGGGCTGTGGAAGACATACTGGTATGAAAATTCCACAGATGAGTGGCGGGACCTTCCCTACACACTGGGTGAGTGGCAGGGAGGTGTAGAGGGTAGGAAAGCAGTGCAGACAGTGTGGAGGGCAGGCAGCGATGGGCTTTGGTTCTGCCTGTGGACTGGATCTATGGCTGACCCGTCCATCAAGCAGCAGCATTTTGATGTGTTCTCAGACGGGTCGTATCCTCTTCATGAATGCACCGACTAAACTCTGACCAATTACCATTCCCACACATCAAAGCGATGGTGCTTGATTGGAAAGCCAGTCTGCAGGAGTGATCAATGTGCTCATGGGAAAGGGGGAAGGCGGGCGATTGCGCGTGCGAGCGTGCGTGCGTGCGTGTGTGTGTGTTGTGTGTGTGTGTGTGTGTGTGTGTGTGTGTGTGTGTGTGTGTGAGTGAGTGTACACATGTGCGTGTGCTCTGTGTGTGTGTGTGTGTGTGTGTGTGTGTGTGTGTGTGTGTGTGTGAGTGTACACATATGCGTGTGCTGTGTGTGTGTGTGTGTGTGTGTGTGTGTGTGTGTGTGTGTGTGTGTGCGTGCGCATGCGTGTGTGTGTGTGTGTGTGTGTGTGTGTGTGTGTGTGTGTGTGTGTGTGTTGCGTGTGTGTGTGTGTGTGTGTGTGTGTGTGTGTGTGTGTGTGTGTGTGTGTACATGCGTGCATGTATGTGTGTGTGTGTGTGTGTGTGCGCGTGTGTGTGCGTGCGTGCGTGCGCGCACGCGCGCGTGTATGTGTGTGTGTGTGTGTGTTGTGTCAGAGTCCCCCCCCCCCCTCTCTCTCTGTCTCTCTGTCTGTCTGTGTGTGTGTGTATGTCTCTCTCTGTATGTGTCTCTATGTGTTGTAATATGTGTGTACGTATGCACGCACATCTGTGTGTGTGTGTGTGTGTGTGTGTGTGTGTGTGTATGTATATATATATATATATATATATATCTGTATATGTGTGTGTGTGTGTGTGTGTGTGTGTGTGTGTGTGTGTGTGTGTGTGTGTGTGTGTGTGTGTGTGTGTGTGTGTGTGCAGTTAAGAACCTCCAAGCAACGCAGCTACTGACAGTCATGTCGCTTGTTATCGTCTGCCTGGGGATAGCGCTGACCACGTGCAGCATATGCCGCAGGTTCCCCAGACTGGCGCCGTTTACCGATCCCTGCCTATTTTTGATTTGGGCGGGAGGTAAGTGACGCAGAGAAGTGGCTGAGAGAGGGAAGTCTCAGGTCCGGTCCTTTGGAAGGCTCCTTCTCCTCCTCTTAAACTCTGTGGCGAGTCATGAGCCTTCGCACAGAACTGTTCACCAGCTTCCTGCAACGTTCGCAGTTTCTGACAAGGCCTGGGTTTGTGTAGAACTCAGTCCATCAGGTTTATTTTTTCCTGCCCCCTCTTCCCCTTTCTTCCTCTCCATCTGTCTCAATGAACATTTCCTCAGAGGACTGTGTAAGCAAAGCCATTGGTTCTTGTCACCTGGCCATGCCGACAAAGGTTTCTGTGCTCAACCGGTGCCAGCAGTTCTTCTTAGGGTCTAGCGGCTAGCAAATGGTCCGGCACCCTGGATCACTGGTGAAATGATCAGTATATTCGTTGTCTGGTATCTTACGGTAACATCTCTGTTCCATGGCCTGGATGCTTCTCTCCAGACTGGCTGTGATGAGAGTCCATGTCTGGCGTGCCTACAGGTAGATGTGATGCACCAGCGCACGCTGCACTCCTATCTTGTGTTCCAGGGAGATTTGATTGTCCTTCCAGTACAGGTTTGAATCTGGACCTTGCTGATGTTGCCTTTGCTGCTCTTGAGACAATATCTGGTAGGGATCCCTTATATCCAACAATGGACTCCCAGGTAGGTGACAAACAGGTCAGGGGTTCTCCCCTGAAACTGATAACCATATAGACCAGAGTTACCTCCAGCGCGTGAGTGATGAGCCCACTGAAACGACGTGAGGGGCACTGGGCTCCGTGAGATCTGACTGGTCCAGGACCCACCATGTAAGTCCTTGGAACACCAGGGATCCGAACTCTCTATGCAGGTGCCTTCGCCGTGGATGAGCCACAAGGCCCTAGGGGTCATGTGTTCGCGGCCCCTTTCATACACCTGCGTAATGGTTAATGGTCAGAGGTCCACGATATTTGTTGATTGATTGTTCATCAGTCAGTATCGGAAATCATTTATTTAAGCATTTATTAATTGATTTATCGTTTTGTATCTATCTACATTGTTATATCTTTTTAAGTGTTGGCGTGTTTATAATTGCTGTTTCACTTCTGTATTTAAATCCGCTCATTTAGTCTTTCAGATACTGTATTCGCTGTGCGCTTTGACATGTATTACTTTTATCTCGCTCCCTCCTCCCCCACTCTGTCTCGTAGCTCGTGAATGCGCACGAGCACGCTTGTGTGTGTGTGTGTGTGTGTGTGTGTGTGTGTGTGTGTGTGTGTGTGTGTGTGTGTGTGTGCGTGCGTGCGTGCGTGCGTGTGTGTGTGTGTGTGTGTGTGTGTGTGTGTGTGTGTGTGTGCGTGCGTGCGTGCGTGCGTGCGTGCGTGTGTGTGTGTGTGTGTGTGTGTGTGTGTGTGTGTGTGTGTGTGTGTGTGTGTGTGTGTGTGTGTGAGAGAGAGAGAGAGAGAGAGAGAGAGAGAGAGATCCCCCTTTCCTTCCCTTTTTTTTGCATCACACACACACACACACACACACACACACACACACACACACACACACACACACACACACACACACACACACACAACACACACACACACACACACACACACACACACACGCAAGCAACACACACAAACACACACACATACATGTATGCATACACACACACACACACACACACACACACACACACACACACACACACACACGTACACGTCTCGACCCCTCCGCAGCCCATGCTGCCGCCCCTGTCCACATCCAGGCTAGTCCATCTCCCTCATTCACCTTTCACACCCCTCACCCACAACGTCAACGTGTCTGCCGTCAGGTTTCCTGGGTTTCATAGGCTGCCATCTCTTCCAGCTTCCGACCCCGATGGAGGGACTGCTCCAGGGTGAAACCCGAAGGTCCCGCACACTCAGTTTTTGGTCCCACGTCCTCATCTTCGTCGTGCCCATGCTGGCGTGTTGGCCGTGGCGCTGTCGTTGTAGCCTGGTTAAACGGGTCCTCGGTTTGATCAAGGGTGTGCCTAGGCCTCGACCCCAGCCCCGGGGACATGCGCGGCACGCCCTGTCCACTGAACTGGATGACAATCTGCCGTCCACTTCGGGAGCAGGTGTGAATCGGCCATCCTCCTCTGGACCTGATTTATATCTTGAAACCATCTTTGAAGCTGATGAAGATCAATCGTCGTCTTCTGGAGCTGGTGTAGATCTTCCATCGACCACTAGAGCTGATGTACATCAACCATCGACCACTAGAGCTGATGTCCATCAACCACCGTCCTCTGGAGCTGGTGTACATCAACCATCGACCACTACTAGAGCTGATGTACATCAACCATCGACCACTAGAGCTGATGTACATCAACCATCGATCACTAGAGCTGATGTCCATCAACCACCGTCCTCTGGAGCTGGTGTACATCAACCATCGACCACTAGAGCTGATGTACATCAACCATCGACCACTAGAGCTGATGTACATCAACCATCGACCACTAGAGCTGGTGTACATCAACCATCGACCACTAGAGCTGATGTACATCAACCATCGACCGCTGGAGTTGATGTACATCAACCACCGTCCTCTGGAGCTGGTGTACATCAACCATCAACCACTAGAGCTGATGTCTATCAACCATCGACCACTAGAGCTGATGTCCATCAACCATCCACCACCACTAGAGCTGATGTCCATCAACCATCGACCACTAGAGCTGGTGTACATCAACCATCGACCACTAGAGCTGATGTACATCAACTATTTACCACTAGAGCTGTTGTACATCAACCACCGTTCTCTGGAACTGGTGTACATCAACCATCGACCACTAGAGCCGATGTATATCAACCATCGACCACTAGAGCTGATGTACATCAACCATCGACCACTAGAGCTGGTGTACATCAACCATCGACCACTAGAGCTGATGTACATCAACCATCGACCGCTGGAGTTGATGTACATCAACCACCGTCCTCTGGAGCTGGTGTATATCAACCATCGACCACTAGAGCTGATGTCTATCAACCATCGACCACTAGAGCTGATGTCCATCAACCATCCACCACTAGAGCTGATGTCCATCAACCATCGACCACTAGAGCTGGTGTGCATCAACCATCGACCACTAGAGCTGATGTACATCAACCATTTACCACTAGAGCTGTTGTACATCAACCACCGTTCTCTGGAGCTGGTGTACATCAACCATCGATCACTAGAGCTGATGTCCATCAACCATCCATCACTAGAGCTGATGTACATCAACCATCGATCACTAGAGCTGATGTACATCAACCACCGTCCTCTGGGGCTGGTGTACATCCACCATGTCCTCTGGAGATGATGTACATCAACGATCATCCTCTGAAGCTGATATACATCAACCATCGTCCTCTGGAGCTGATGTACATCAACCATCGTCCTCTGGAGCTGATGTACATCAACCATCGTCCTCTGGAGCTGGTGAAGATCAGCTATCCTCCTTTGAAGCCAGCAACAGTCCACCACCTCCATCTGAAGCCAGTAACAATCCACCACCTCCATCCGAAGCCAGTGACAATCCACCACCTCCAACTGAAGCCAGCAACAATCCCCAACCACCATCTGAAGCCAGTAACAATCTACCACCCTGATCTGGAGCAAGTAACAATCCACCACCTCCATCTGAAGCCAGTAACAATCCACCATCACCATCAGAAGCGAGCAACAATCCATCACCTCCATCTGAAGCCAGTAGCAATCCACCACCACCATCTGAAGCCAGTAACAATCCATCACCACCATATGAAGCATAATCCACCATCACCATCACCAGCATAATTCACCACCACCATCTGAAGGCAGTAACAATCCACCATCACCATCTGAAGCCAATAACAATCCACCATCACCATATGAAGCCAGTAACAATCCACCACCACCATCTGAAGCCAGTAACGATCCACCATCACCATCTGAAGCCAGTAGGAATCCACCATCACCATCCTAAGGGATTAACAATTCACCACCACTATCTGAAGATAATAACAATCCACCATCACGATCTGGAGCCAGTAACAATCCACCACCACCATCTGAAGCCAGCAACAATCCATCACCTCCATCTGAAGCCAGTAGCAATCCACCACCACCATCTGAAGCCAGTAACAATCCACCACCCACCATCTGAAGGCAGCAACAATCCACCACACCTCCATCTGAAGGCAGCAACAATCCACCACCTCCATCTGAAGCCAGTAACAATCCACCACCACCATCTGAAGGCAGCAACAATCCACCACCTCCATCTGAAGGCAGTAACAATCCACCACTACCATCTGAAGGCAGCAACAATCCACCACCTCCATTTGAAGCCAGCAACAATCCACCACCTCCATTTGAAGCCAGCAACAATCCACCACCTCCATCTGAAGCCAGTAACAATCCACTATCACGATTTGAAGCCAGTAACCATCCACCACCTCCATCTGAAGCCAGTAACAACCCACCACGACCATCTGAAGCCAGTAACAATCCACCACTACCATCTGAAGCCAGTAACAATCCACCACTACCATCTGAAACCAGTAACAATCCACTACTACCATCTGAAGGCAGTAACCATCCACCAACTCCATCTGAAGCCAGTAACAATCCACCACCACCACCTGATGCCTGATGCCAGTAACAATCCACCACTATCATCTGAAGGCAGTAACAATCCACCACTACCATCTGAAGGCAGCAGCAATCCACGACCCTCGATCTGAAGGCATTGCTGATCGTCTGTCACTCTATAGATCTGGCTCTAGCTTCACGTCGACTGGTAACAGAGATGACTCCACAGTCGACGATGACGTGGTTGAATCATCTCTTTGGTGTAGAAGACTGCCAGACAAGCTGCAAACCTGGGGTGGGGCCAGACACACCCTGATTAACGGTCATGAAGGCCGATTGCATCTAGTGAAAGGAACAGACGACACATTTTGCCCGGAGAGAGAGAGAGAGAGAGAGAGAGAGAGAGAGAGAGAGAGAGAGAGAGAGAGAGAGAGAGAGATCGCTCTTTTTTTGAGCGTCCTACTGGCACGAAAGAGAACTATTTTGGCGTGTGTTCATGTGACCGGGCGTGCCTACTTGCACATACTAATGCATTCTGCTATGAATTCCTGTAAGAAAGGATTTGAAAAGCATTGATTATTTCTAGTTTCACACTGCACTGTACTGGTTGCCTTGTCTTGTTTCTGCTTCAAACCGACGTGGCAAGGAATGCTTTGCCAAAGATAGAATTCATGATCATATGGAAAGGGAGTCCCCATGCTCTTTTTTTTTTCTTTGTTCATCGGATATTTCAGTATCGGTTCAGAGGCGGGGAAGAATTGGTCTCCTTTATTTGGGGCAGCAGTAGCAGTCTACTGTGTTTACGCTAGCCAGGTCTGGGGGCCATTTCCTTACCAAATTTTAAAAACCAGTTCAAGAAATGCTTTCACCAGATACGAGCTACCGTGGACAAGGTACCGCTACTTTTGAATCCTAAGTTACTAAAGTACTGAATAATAGGTACAGCCACTGTTCTCATACTAGGGTACTAGAATGCCTAGAACAAGGTACTGTGACTAGCATTTTGTCTGAATGTTGGAGTGCTGAGTGCCAGGTACCTTTATTGCTGCCAGCCTTCCTGACGTTCAAACACACTAAGCATCGGTATGAGAGAAAGACACAAACAAAAACAATGTAGCAACGCCTATAGATGTGTTGGTGTCAAAAGAACAAGCGTGTGTTCACAGGAGTTAAAAAATCACATTCTCTTCTTTCACAATGTCCTTGCTAACAATGATGTATGCATACACACTGAGAGCAATGCAAAATAGCTAGCTTGAACTTCGATTTTTTATCTGCACAGAGAGAGAGAGAGAGAGAGAGAGAGAGAGAGAGAGAGAGAGAGAGAGAGAGAAACCAAACCCTGAACTCTGCATTTATAGTTTGAATGGACACATTCAAGATTAGCCCACCAGAGAAGATACCGTGTTGGTGAAAAGATTTTGTACGAAGAATTGAGAGTGAGCTGCATTTCCTCAATGGATTACCCTTTCTTAGGAGGCGAAACGTGATCATTGACCGTAAGATGTGCAGAGACCAGATAACATAAGTGAAACACGGATGCTGTCGACAGAATCACGCTATTTCTTTCAGTCATTAATCACGTTTGCTATGTGCTCTGAAGCAAGGTAGTCAAAATGGACAGTGTTTCCTTGTGCAGCGTTACCTATGCGAAGGTATCAGAGAATTGAGTTTCGGGTACTCTTGCTTTTTAGTTTTGCACAGAATGAAACGTCGCTGTGCTTAGAATCAAGAACGTCGTGTGTGATCAAACCAACTGCATGCTGAGATTTCCAAATGGGCATATCTGCTACAGTGGATGTCTTGACGTAATGTTGATTCAGTTCTGAGTTACATTTACTGTGGTACCCCGTATCATGCGTACGCTTCGCTCGGAATTCCTTGCGTCCATCAAGAAGAAACAAAACACCACAAAACTTTTTTTTTTTAAACGTGTAGACTTGTTCGGTCGGTAGATGTTTAACAAGATTTGTTACGTCATACTCCCTACTTCCGTTTAAAAATCGTAAAGTCGGGAGAAATATTTCATCGTTTTCCTGTGTTCAGGGTGTTGGTTGGCAGGTTATTTCATCGTTTTCCTGTGTTCAGGGTGTTGGTTGGCAGAAAGACTGAAGCATGTGAAGGATTTGGTTTGTCAGACTGGGAACAACAGACCATTCTTTACTGCACTGTGGGCCCGTTTGTGCAGTGCTCACTCACTGACACATTGACGCTTGCATGTGTACACCCGTAAGTACACACTCAAACACACACACACACAGACACACACAGACACCCACAGACACCACACACACACACACACACACGCGCACGCGCGTGCGCGCGCGCGCATACATACGCTCGGATGCACGCACGCAAGCACGCACGCACACATACACACCTGGTCTGGAAACGTTTTAATATCTGTCATAGATCAGGCTCTTAAATGTGTCTTAAATTGGGCTTTTTAACATAAACATTTTGGATGAATACACCACTCACGATTGTATATACTTGTGTGAAGTGTTTTTGATTTGCTGCAGTGGGCTGTTGTGTGATGTGATCTCTGTCTATCTGCCTGTCTGCCTCTCTGTCTGTCTACCTCACTGTCTGTCTGTCTGTATGTATGTCTGTCTTTCCCTCTCTGTCTCTCTCTCTCTCTCTCTCTCTCTCTCTGTCTGTCTCTCTCTCTCTCTCTCTCTCTCTCTCTCTCTCTCTCTCTCTCTCTCTCTCTCTCTCTCTCTCTCTCTCTCTCTCAGGCCTTGTGTGTCTGATTACAACGGAACATCCATCTGTCGACAAAAGACAGCCACCGATGACAGTATATGTGCATAGTTGTGGCCTGCACTGTACCCGTCCTGTCCCACTATCACAAACCACTGATGAGATTCGAACCGCTGGTCTTCCCAGCCAAGGGCACACACCACCACTACAATACGGTGGTTGGTGGCAAAAACAGTATGCTGAAGGACACAGGAAACCACTGGACCCAAAGCCACAGACAAACACAAACAAAACAAGCAATTAAAAAAAAAAACTTTCATTGATCGAACCATATATGTAAGAAGTTATAAAACATAACACTTACTGAACAGCAAATGCAGTTACACACACACACACACACACACACACACACACACACACACACACACACACACACACACACGCAGACACGCACTCACGCAGGCACTCACGCACGCACGCACAATTACACATGTACTTTCCAGACGCAGACGCAGTAGAACATAGTACTGAATGAGCAATCTGTATAGGCAAACAGCAATAAAAGAACAGCGGCGGGGGTAAGTAATAAATGCAGTCAAACATAGGTAAAACAAGCTCAACTGAACGCATTCTGACATTCATCGTGCGGTCAGACGGTACACATTTACTGTATGCCGTCATGTGCTCACATGTCAGCTTCGTTCGTGTGGTCAAAACAGGAACGAAGGTTTCTCGAACGGTTACATCTATTACACTTTCTTTTCTCCAAAAATCGTAAGTTCTTTTTCTTGACATTTTTAGTCATTGAAACAACGAGCGTCAACTTGTCTGTAACTGTTTGCAACATGGCAACACAGACTCATGCATGCCAGTCTTTGCTTTTACCCTACGTCTGTCGGCGTGTTTGTCTGTTAGCAAGATGGTGTCAAAATCGCCTAACCGATTTTCAACAAATTTGGAGAAAAGATGGGAAAAAGACCCCAAGACAATCATATTGAGCTGTGGGCCGAATCCGGATCAAAGGATGAATCCAGGATCCGTTTGACCTTGGAGGAAGTTTTCAGTCACGGGTGTGCTCTTTTAATTTCTGGGTGTAGAATCGTATTCTTCCATTCTTATAGTTCTCTCTCTTTGGTAACAGGTGCATTGTGGCTCTTAACACAGGAACTGCGCACATGAATTGTATGAATGAAATGAATATCATCCTGTTTTCTGTCATTTTTGCTGTGATGGGTTGGTTGCACGGATATCACTCTAGTTTGGCTTTTTTTTTTTTTTTTCAGGCAACCATCTATGAGGTCAATGAACAGCACCTATGAGGTCAATGAACAGCACCTATGAGGCCAACGAACAACAGCTATGAAGTCAATGAACAACACCTATGAGGTCAATGAATAACACCTATGAGGTCAATGAGTAGCACCTATGAGGTCAATGAATAGCACCTATGGGGTCAGTGAATATCACCTATGAGGTCAATGAACAGCACCTATGAAGTCAATGAACAACACCTATGAGGTCAATGAATAACACCTATGAGGTCAATGAGTAGCACCTATGAGGTCAATGAATATAGCACCTATGGGTCAGTGAATATCACCTATGAGGTCAATGAACAACACCTATGAAGTCAATGAAGAACACCTATGAGGTCAATGAACAACACCTATGAGGTCAATGAACAGCACCTATGAGGTCAATGAACAGCACTATGAGGTCAATGAACAACACACCTGTGAGGTCAATGAATAACACCTATGAGGTCAATGAACAGTACTATGAGGTCAATGAACAACACCTGTGAGGTCAATGAACAGCACTATGAGGTCAATGAACAGCACCTATATGGTCAATGAACAGCACCTATGAGGTCAATGAACAGCACCTATGACGTCAAGGAACAGCACCTATGAGGTCAATGAACAGCACCTATGACGTCAAGGAACAGCACCTATGAGGTCAATAAACATCACCTATGAGGTCAATGAACAGCACCTATAAGGTCAATGAACAGCACCTATAAGGTCAATGAACAGCACCTATAAGGTCAATGAACAGCACCTATAAGGTCAATGAATAGCACTTATAAGGTCAATGAATAGCTGACTTGGATGCGCAGAGAAGAGAGAAAGCTGGCCTTCATCTCTAGCAGTCTTTCTCAGTGATACTAGAAAGGTAAACTAAATCAGAAATAACCTGAAACAACAATACATTACACCCAGATTACATTACCACAGGCATTCAAAGTAGTATTGAATCTGAATTCCTTCCAACATGCATTTACATCAGTCGTGTGCCAGTGACGTATTGCACGAGACACACAGCTGACATTTGGTACAGAGCACATAAGAGTCAAAACGCCGACAAACCTTCCTACCAATCAGCAGACGTTACTATTTTAGTACATGGTGGAAAAACAATAGGTGAACCTAATTCGACAAGATTTCTTGTTTGACCTCAAACTCCTAAAGGAAACGTTTATTTTGTTTGTTGTGAAGATGTGTAAGACTAGAAATAGTATGGAGTTGAATTAAACTCTGGACTGTTTAAACTGTCTTTGTTTTTACTGTTTTTTTTCAAAATGAAAATACATCACACATTTTGCGACCGTCCGTTCCATTGATGGGAAACACTGATGTCATTTACATGTCGCAGGACTAGTCGAGATTAACCGTAAAGAACAAGCGAATGCTGGCTGCTATCTCTACCAATCACCAGATCGCTTAGAGAATCACTAATATATTCTTGTGTGTAAAGAAAACGGACAGAAATTCGAAATAAAGATGAAGTTTAAACAATTTCAGTTTCGATTTCACATTTACTAATAAAATGTGTAAAACTGAAGAAGAATGGCAGACCAATACCTGTTACTTGAAAAAAAGTGTTAACACACTGCGTTGTGTTTATAGTATACGTAGCAATAAAAGTATGAAACATATATTGGCTGAACGGCGCATGGAAAAAGCAGTAAAACACAGCACTAACAGAACAATGCTTGTGTGAAAAGTAGTCTAACACAACGCTGTCTGAACGAGGCCTGTAAGAAAACCGTAATAAAACATAGCACTGACTGAACGCCTTGTATAGTTAAAAACGCACGAAAGCGTCATGGTGTATGAATGATCAATTGGTGAAGCGCAGGACACACGAGTACGACTGAACGCAGCTCCAGCATTGATCATCTGGTCAGGAGGTGTGTGTTCACTGTGTGCTGTGGTGTGCCCCACTAGTGAGCTGTTTGTGACACAGGGAATGGACACAAGACATTTCTTTAATGGTTTCTCCTGTTTGAAAGGCCTGCATACCACTTTTTTTTCTCCAACAAACGTAAGTCATTTTTCTTAAAGTTTAGATCAATTAGACCAATGCCGGTCGCACAGCGTTGAGCAATGCTATACAACTGAGACACATTCGTAAGCTTGGTCATGATCACCGTCAACAAGGAATTTGGGCTTCACCCACATTTACCCCCATAAGAGAGATTATGTATAAGACAGAGAGAAGCTTTTGTACTCTTCAGTTGAGCGTCTTTTCGAGACACATAGATTAACTTGTCTCACAGGGGACAATCCAGGGTATTCCCGGAGGCTGACGCTCACCTGTGTCTGCGGGTGTCTTTGTCTGTTGCTAAGATTGCTCAAAAACCTTCAGAAACGTTGTGGTGGGGACTCTGACAGATCCAGGATGTATTGAACTCTTGGTGGAGGTCAGTGCTTTGCCTAGTGCCCTTTAAGCAGTGTTTGTACCAGCTCAAGAGACTTTGTTCTGTTCCCATTATTTAGTTGTTTTGGTAGAAGTGCACTTTAACTCTCAAGTCATGGAAATCACACATCTAGTTTATGAGTAAGAGGCACCAATCAGCTTTGTTCCATGTTTCAGACCTATTTGTGTAAAGGCTTTGCAGTAATGCGTTGTTTTCTCTCAGGTCAGATCTTAGGTTGGCATTTGTCTTCCTCAGGCGACAACCTAAGGAATCAATGAATAGATGACCCACATCTGCCGTGAGAGACATGGAAGCTTTCCTGCACTGTTACCTAACAGTCTTCTCACCATGTCAGAAAGATTGTAAACCCTCAGGTTAACCTCTCTTAATATGGTTTTGAACAGGATGTTAATGAGTAGGAAAGAATGAACACCTTAGAAGGACCGTCTTTGAAAGATTTTTTTTTGGTGTACACTTCATCTAGAAGAGCTGCTTTCCATTGAGTGTCAGTCCATTATTTACACAAAGTATTCCTGCTGTAAAATGACAGCAGAAATTACAGAACTGTAAAGTTTTAACAGCTGAGCTTTAATAGCTAACAGACAGCGTTCGTACCGAGCAGGGGCACCAAAGGAAATCTTTCCTCCTTCCTTCCGAGTCAACAGGAGCCTGTCAGAAAGCTTCTTTCTGTGAGAGTTCTGATTTTCATTGGTAGAATGCCACCGATTGCCAAAGACGCTTCAGAGTGGTAGCTTTTTTTGTGTAAAATATGGAATTGGTCTTGATGCTTGCAAGAAAAGAATGTGTTTGTGAGGAAAGGAGAGGTATGGGACAAAAGGAAATCCTTTCCTTGAGGTAATCTCTGTGCAAGCACAGTGAAACATAATAGATGTGTACGTTGGGTACAGGAACAGTCCTTTAGCGGAAGAGCTGGTCGCCTTCATTCGTTCTGTTACTGCCCCAGCCTGGCAGAAAAATCAACATGATGATTGAGGCCATTTAAACTGATGATGATGATGATGATGATGATGATGATGACGATGATGATGATAAAAGAAAGCAGTTAAACTCTTCCCTCTTTGGAAATACACATGGGGGTGGGGGTGAGGGAGGAAGGGGGATGTGGGGGAGGGGGCGATATGTTGAGCTATTCTTTTCGTAGGATCAGGACGTCAACCAGGCACTGTATGGTTTAGAAAGAGTGGGGGTTAGTTTCCGCCGAGGACATTGACGACACAAAGTACACAAGACACGATGCATTTCGACCTCTTGGGTCTTCTTCAAGTGAAAACAAAATAGGTTACATTTAACATTTAGGACAGTACAAACAAAGAACGAAGAGCGACTTATCTGATGTCCATGTGGTATGCTGTGAAGAATGGCTGACCGGTCAGCCGCGTGTGCATGCGCGCGCGCGCGCGCGCGCGCGCGTGTGTGTGTGTGTGTGTGTGTGTGTGTGCGAAACCCAAGTTTAATGCATACCACCAGCTGAGGGGTAATGGCGACCGTCACTGACTGCGACTGGTTGGTCAGAGGTTTGAACGTCATGACAGGCATGTCTGAAAGGATTTCCACCTGTCCCACCTTTCTCTGGACAGTCCTTGGTCCTTACGTCATGTAGCAGTCGCCTCTGATGAATGTGTCATAAGATATGGTTTAGTCAGATTCTAATAGGAATGCTTTAGTGAGTGTCCCTTGAGAAAACGTTTCATCGATGTTTCAGAACAAATTTAATGCTGGATCTGTCATAAGAAATTGGTTAGTTGGCCTCTCATAAAAATCAGTTTTGTAGATGTCTCATAAGAAATGCTTTAATGAATGTCTCATAAGAAATGCTTTAATGAATGTCTCATAAGAAATGCTTGAATGAATGTCTGATAAGAAATGGTTTGGCCAGTGACTCATGAAAGGTGATGAGACAGGTGTGTCATAAGAACTAGTGTGGCTGGTGGTCTCATAAGAAATGCTTGTTTGGATTTCTCTTAGAAAAGGTTCAATGGATGTATTTTGAGAAATGGTTTGATGGCTGTCTCATAGGGAATGGTTTGATGGCTGTCGCATAGGGAATGGTTTGATGGCTGTCTCATAGGGAATGGTTTGGTGGCTGTCTCATAAGAAATGGTTCAATGGATGGTTCCTGAAAAATAGATGATGGATGTCACATAAGAAATGCTTGTTTGGATTTCTCTTAGAAAAGGTTCAATGGATGTATTTTGAGAAATGGTTTGATGGCTGTTTGATAGGGAATGGTTTGATGGCTGTCTCATAAAAATGGTTCAATGGATGGTTCCTGAAAAATAGATGATGGATGTCACATAAGAAATGGCTTAATGAATGTCTCATGCGAAATGTCTTGATATGTGTCCCTTGAGAAATGGTTTGGTGGGTTTTTCATTCAAAAATTATTTGATGTATATTTCGTGATAAAATGGTTCTCATGAGAAATGGTTTGACGGGTGTCAAACGAGAAATGGTCAGGTGGGAGTCTCACTCACAATCGTTTGATGAAATGGTTTGATGCATGTCTCAAGAGGAAGGATTTGATGGATCTCGTGAGAAATGGTTTGGTGGGTGTCCCATACGAAACGGATTTGTGGGTTTTTCTGTTAGAATTCGTATGATTGATGTCTGATAATGATCTGGTGAAATGGTCTTACAGTTATTCGTTTATGTCTTGTGGAACATCACTGGAGGTGTGTGTGTGTGTGTGTGTGTGTGTGTGTGTGTGTGTGTGTGTGTGTGTGTGTGTGTGAAAGCGCGTGAGTGCGTCTGTATCTGTGTGTCTGAGTCATGTTTCCTCTGTGTGTGTGTGTGTGTGTGTGTGTGTGTGTGCTGTCATCCACAGAACTGAATGCAATCAACATCCAAACGTTCCCTACCATAACTGCAACTTTTGTCCATGTTTGTCACCTGTCCTGTCTCCTGATCCCACCCCATCCACATCCAGAACTATCCAGCCCTGTCCACTCCCTCCTCCCCATTCCCTCCTCTTCCTTGGTAGGCTCTGACATGACCATTCTCATCAGTCGCACCCCCCTTTCCCCCTCGATATTTTTGTTTCTTGTGAGTCAGCTCTGACTGAACCAAAGATGTTGAGGTGCCAGGATCAGTATCTTTGCTCTTCGCCAGTTGGAGTCCCATGGCGCACATAGAAAGCATTTTCCACTTCCTGTTGAACTGGCCAGCTCTATGTCGGCCTTCTGTTCACAGGTGTGCCGTATGTTTTTCTTGCTTCACAGATGATGTTATTAAACTGTCAAGTTTCGTTGGATGGACGTGGTGGCGCCCTCCGGAGGGAGAGCTCGCTCATGCCAGCTCTGCGACTAAGCAATCATTGTCGTCAGTAGGGGGCTTAGTAGTTGGTGTCCTGCGTATGTTAGATCAGAACAGGCACCACTGAACACCACCGAAGTGACTCGGCAGCAGTGCATTGTCTCCTCCGGTGGGTTGCCTCTTGATGACTTGACATCGACTGCTCCCTGTGGATTGCCGGTGCCAGGGCTGCAGCGGGTCTGACCGGGCTGTGGCTGTGGACGGGGTGTCGGAATGAGCGGCGTGAGTGCACTGCCTCTGAGGTGGCGCAGAGGTTGGGACAGCAAAAAATAAAAAAAATATCAAGTTTGTAGCACTCACGGTGAAGTTTGCGTGGCCAGAAGCTACATACAGAGTAAGTTGAACAGCGGACAACAATTAAGCTGATATCACGTGGTGAACCTGAGTGGTCATTCCGCTCATTATAACAAGGTATTCACCCTAAACTGAATAGTGATCTGCAGGAGCGAATAGGACTCCTGACACATGCCAATAGTGGGAGAGTGAGGAGAGATACGGATCCTGTCCCCTCTGCATCTCTGTCTCAGCCTTAAACGGACTGTTTCCATTGTCACCAGGTGTAGGAAGTCCACTGAGCAGCGATGACCGCCCGAATACGGTTCAACGTCCCTCGCTGTGGCAGAGTAGCTTCTCCATGGCGGGAAGACAGTCTCTCCACGAGGCTGATTCTTGGGCTGGAAAGCATCTGTGTCATCGGGGCGCTGGTGGCGACGGCGATGCCAGAATGGTACACGGGGAGGGCAGAGGGAATGCCAGGCGAGCCGAAAGTCAAAGGGGGGCTGTGGAAGACATACTGGTATGAAAATTCCACAGATGAGTGGCGGGACCTTCCCTACACACTGGGTGAGTGGCAGGGAGGTGTAGAGGGTAGGAAAGCAGTGCAGACAGTGTGGAGGGCAGGCAGCGATGGGCTTTGGTTCTGCCTGTGGACTGGATGTGTGGCTGACCCGTCCATCAAGCAGCAGCATTTTGATGTGTTCTCAGACGGGTCGTATCCCCTTCATGTATGCACCGACTAAACTCTGACCAATTACCATTCCCACACATCAAAGCGATGGTGCTTGATTGGAAAGCCAGTCTGCAGGAGTGATCAATGTGCTCATGGGAAAGGGGGAAGGTGGGCGATTGCGCGTGCGTGCGTGCGTGCGTGTGTGTGTTTGTGTGTGTGTGTGTGTGTGTGTGTGTGTGTGTGTGTGTGTGTGTGTGTGAGTGTACACATGTGCGTGTGTGCTCTGTGTGTGTGTGTGTGTGTGTGTGTGTGTGTGTGTGTGTGTGTGTGTGTGTGTGTGTGTGTGTGTGTGTGTGTGTGTGTGTGTGTGAGTGTACACATGTGCGTGTGCTGTGTGTGTGTGTGTGTATGTGTGTGTGTGTGTGTGTGTGTGTGTGTGTGTGTGTGTGTGTGTACACATGTGCGTGTGCTGTGTGTGTGTGTGTGTGTGTGTGTGTGTGTGTGTGTGTGTGTGTGCGTGCGTGCGTGCGCATGCGCATGTGTGTGTGTGTGTGTGTGTGTGTGTGTGTGTGTGTGTGTGTGTGTACATGCGTGCATGTGTGTGTGTGTGTGTGTGTGTGTGCGTGGGTGCGTGCGTGCGTGCGCGCACGCGTGCGTGCGTGCGCGCACGCGCGCGTGTATGTGTGTGTGTGTGTTGTGTCAGAGTCCCCCCCCCCCCCTCTCTCTCTGTCTCTCTGTCTGTGTGTGTGTATGTCTCTCTCCGTATGTGTCTCTGTGTTGTAATATGTGTGTACGTATGCACGCACATCTGTGTGTGTGTGTGTGTCTGTGTGTGTGTATGTGTATATATATATATATCTGTATATGTGTGTGTGTGTGTGTGTGTGTGTGTGTGTGTGTGTGTGTGTGTGTGTGTGTGTGTGTGTGTGTGTGTGTGTGTTGCAGTTAAGAACCTCCAAGCAACGCAGCTACTGACAGTCATGTCGCTTGTTATCGTCTGCCTGGGGATAGCGCTGACCACGTGCAGCATATGCCGCAGGTTCCCCAGACTGGCGCCGTTTACCGGTCCCTGCCTATTTTTGATTTGGGGCGGGAGGTAAGTGACGCAGGGAAGTGGCTGAGAGAGGGAAGTCTCAGGTCCGGTCCTTTGGAAGGCTCCTTCTCCTCCTCTTCAAACTCTGTGGCGAGTCATGAGCCTTCGCACAGAACTGTTCACCTGCTTCCTGCAACGTTCGCAGTTTCTGACAAGGCCTGGGTTTGTGTAGAACTCAGTCCATCAGGTTTTTTTTTTCCTGCCCCCTCTTCCCCTTTCTTCCTCTGCATTTGTCTCAATGAACATTTCCTCAGAGGACTGTGTAAGCAAAGCCATCGGCTCTTGCCACCTGGCCATGCCGACAAAGGTTTCTGTGCTCAACCGGTGCCAGCAGTTCTTCTTAGGGTCTAGCGGCTAGCAAATGGTCCGGCACCCTGGATCACTGGTGAAATGGTCAGTGCATTCGTTGTCTGGTATCGTACGGTAGCATCTCTATTCCATGGCCTGGATGCTTCTCTCCAGACTGGCTGTGATGAGAGTCCATGTCTGGCGTGCTACAGGTAGATGTGATGCACCAGCGCACGCTGCACTCCTATCTTGTGTTCCAGGAGATTTGATTGTCCTTCCAGTACAGGTTTGAATCTGGACCTTGCTGATGTTGCCTTTGCTGCTCTTGAGACATTTTCTGGTAGGGATCCTTTAAACCAACAATGGACTCCCAGGTAGGTGACAAACAGGTCAGGGTTCTCCCCTGAAACTGATAACCATATAGACCAGAGTTACCTCCAGCGCGTGAGTGATGTGCCCACTGAAACGATGTGAGGGGCACCGGGCTCCGTGAGATCTGACTGGTCCAGGGACCCACCATGTAAGTCCTTGGAACACCGGAGATCCGACCTCTCT
>JADBJO010003441.1:240000-244425 GCA_016801955.1 Conus betulinus | reverse complement strand
GGGGTCAGGGAAGGAGGGGTAGGTGAAGAAAGAAAAAGGGTTAGTTTCAAGCATACCCTCTGTTGGGTTCATCAGGTATCTAAACATGGTGTGGGGTTCCCATCTGGCAAATCGGCGTTTTGGGGGTACCTGTTGGGTTTAAAAAACAGGTATTCATTATGGATTTGAGTGTCACATTCAGCATTTTGGGATATCTGTTGGCTTCAGGATTTTAAAATGGATATTACATTCGGCGTTTGGGGATACCTGTTGGGTTTTAGGTATTCATTATGGATATGAGTGTCACATTCAGCATTTTGGGGTATCTGTTGACTTCAGGTTTTTAAAATGGACATGGTATCCCATTTGTCATGTTGGGGTATCTGTTGGGTTCAGATGTTTATCATGGATGTGAATGTCACATTCGGCATTTGGGGGTACGTATAGGTTCCAATTATTTAGCATTGACGCGAGTGTCCCATCTAACATTTTAGGCTATCTGTTGGCTTCATGTAATTAAAAGGAATTTGTTTCCCATTTGGCGTTTTCGGATGTCTGTTGGATTTAGGTAATCATCATAGATATAGGTGCCCCGTTTGTTATTTTGAGGTATCTGTTGGATTTAGGATTGAACATGGATGTTGGTGTGCCATTTAACATTTTGGTTCAGGTATTTAGCACAGATGTGAGCGTCACATTCGGCATTTTGAGATACGTGTAGGTTCCAGGCATTCAACATGGATGTGAGTATCATATTTGGCATTTTGGGGGTATCTGCTGGCTTCAGGTTCGTGGATATGGGTGTCCCATTTGACATTTTGTGATTTCTGGCGGGTTCAGTATTAAACATGGGTACTGGTGTCCTCTTTGGTAGTTTGGGGTATCTGTTGGTCTCAGGTATTTAACACTGATATGGGTGTCACATGTGGAATTCAGCACTTTGGGGTATCTGTTGGCTTCAGGTTTTTAAAATGGACACGGGTATCCCATTTGTCATGTTGGGGTATCTGTTGGCGTCAGGTATTTATCATAGATGTGAATGTTACATGTGGCATTTTGGAATACGTGTAGGTTCCAGGTATTAAACATGGACGTGAGTATCACATCTAACACTTTGGGGTGTCTGTTGGATTTATGTATTTGTCAAGGATGTCGGTGTCATTATTGTAATTTTGGCTTGTATGTTGGTTTCATGTAGTTAAAATGGATATGGGCGTCTCATTTGACATTTTGTGATGTCTGTTGATTTCAGTGTATAACAACGGGGATAGGTGTCCCATTTTGGTTTTTCGTGTCTGTTGGATTTAGGTATTTATCATAGATGTGGGTGTCCTGTGTTGGCAGTTTGGGGTGTGTGTTAGATTGAGGATTTATCATAGATGCGGGTGCCCTATTTGGCAGTTTGGGGTGTCTGTTGGGTCTAGGCATTTAACATGGATGTTTTCCCATCTGGTATTTTAGGGTTTTGCTGGATTCAGGTGTTTAACATGGAAGTGGTAACAGTGGGCATCAGAGGGTACATGGTGAATTTAGGTTGTTTAACATGGAGGTGGTAACAGTGGGCATCAGAGGGTACATGGCGAATTTAGGTGTTTAACATGGAAGTGGTTGTAGCACTGGGCATCAGAGGATACATGGTGAATTTAGGTGTTTAACATGGAAGTGGTAACACTGGGCATCAGAGAGTACATGGTGAATTTATGTGTTAACATGGAAGTGGTAACACTGGGCATCTGAGGGGTACATGGTGAATTTATGTGTTTAACATGGAAGTGGTAACACTGGGCATCTGAGGGTACATGGTGATTTAGGTGTTTAACATGGAAGTGGTAACACTGGGCATCTGAGGGTACATGGTGAATTTAGGTGTTTAACATGGAAGTGGTAACAGTGGGCATCAGAGGGTACATGGTGAATTTAGGTGTTTAACATGGAAGTGGTAACGCTGGGCATCAGAGGGTACATGGTGAATTTAGGTGTTTAATGTGGATGTGTCACGTCCGGCTTATCGGGTATGTGTTGGGTGTTGGACGTTTGGCACAGGTATGAGTGCGACTGTCTGACAGATGGGGGTGAGATGTTTGGCACTGATATGAGTGTGACTATGATAGATGGGAGGTGAGATGTTTGGCACAGGTATGAGTGTGACTGTATGACAGATGGGAGGTGAGATGTTTGGCAAAGGTATGAGTGTGACTGTATGACAGATGGTGTGGGAACGTTTGGCACAGGTAGGAGTGTGACTGTATGACAGATGGGGGTGGAACGTTTGGCACAGGTAGGAGTGTGACTGTATGACAGATGGGGGTGCCTGATGGCTATTCTAGGTGTAGGGCACAGGTATGAGTGTGACTGTATGACATATTGGGGTACCTGTTGGCTTTCCTAGGTATTTGGCACGGGCGTGGGCGCCCAGTTTGTGCTTAGTCGGGGCACAATGGCAACGGCTGTGTCAAACAGCGCAACCTGGGGGATCGGCGTTATGATGGGCATCTACGTGTCAGGGGGTGTGTCGGGTGAGTATACACAGCGCCACCTGGGGGATCGGCGTTATGATGGGCATCTACGTGTCAGGGGGTGTGTCGGGTGAGTATACACAGCGCCACCTGGGGGATCGGCGTTATGATGGGCATCTACGTGTCAGGGGTGGGGTGGGGTGTCGGGTGTGAGTGTGTGTGTGTGGTGTGTGTGTGTGTGTGTGTGTGTGTGTGTGCGCGCGCGCGCGCGCGCGCGCGTGCGTGTGTGTGTGTGTGTGTGTGTGTGTGTCTGAGAGAGAGAGAGAGAGAGAGAGAAGACAGACAGACAGACAGACAGACAGACAGACCAGAGAAAGAATGCATGCTGTGAACGAGAGTGACAGGTACCTGCCTGCTTCCAGTCCTGTCTTTTTCTGCCTGTTTCCTCTCTTCTTCTCTCTAACCCTTCCCGCTGATCATTGCGCCGTTCTGTGCACGCTGCGTGTGTGTGTGTGTGTCCCCTTGAGGACGCTGACGCCTTGGGTGTCGATGTCAGGGGGCCACATCAACCCGGCCGTGTCCGTGGCTATGGCCATGCTGGGCCGTCTGGCCTGGTACAAGGTGCCCTTTCTACTACCTGGCCCAGTGTGCCGGCAGTTTCGCCGCCTGCGCCGCCGTCTTCCTCGTCTCCTGGGGTAAGGGGGCAGCGTGGGTCATGCACTGCCGTCATGGTGACGATGGTGATGGTGATGGTGGTGGTGATGATGGTGGTGGTGTGTGCGGTGGTGGTGGTGGTCGTGGTCGTGGTGATGATGATGATGATGATGATTATGGTGGGTGGTGGTGGTGGATGATGGTGAAGATGATGATTGTGCTGCTGCTGCTGCTGCTGCTGCTGCTGCTGGCAATGTAATGGTACCGATATTGATATGATAATGATCGTGCTTTAAGATGATCGTGGTAAAGATGATGATGTTGATGATCATGGTGGTGGCAATGTTCGTGGTAATGTTGTTGATGATATGATGTTCCTTTTGTTGGTCATGAGGATCATGTTAACAATGGTGGTTTAGAAGATGATAATGGTCGTGCAATGATAATGGTAAGCTGGCAATGGTAGCGATGATGATGATTATGATAACAACGACGATGATGACAATGTTCATAGTGACGGTGATGCCAGCACTGATAGTTGTGGCAATAATGATGATAATGATGATGATGATAATGACGACAACGACGACGACGACGACGATGATGATGTTGTTGACAGTGGTGGCGAACATGATGATGATGCGTTCGTAACAAATATAATGATAGTGATGATGATTGTGTCGCTGGTGGCAGTGGTGATAATGGCAACGATGATGATGATGATGTCCACGGCTATTATTTCTGAATATCGGTTTATCAGTTGCCGGCTTTATTACATCCATATGAATCCAACGGCTGAAGTGAGTTTCTATGCAACGCATCGTGCTTTGTATGGGTCTGTGTGCACGGGTCTCTGTACGCCTTCATTGCTCTGTGTGGTCTGTGGTTACCATGTGTATGCACAGACGCTCTGGATGCCTATGACGAGGGGGGCCATAGGGAGGTGGTTGGAGCCAACGGTACGGCAGGGATTTGGGCCACCTACCCCCAGCCCTACGTGACGGTCTGGACCACTTTTGGGGATCAGGTAACTCGCCGAGGCACTCGCCTTCCAAACCACCTGCTCCCGAGAGAGATGGAGAATTCCTGTTATTCTGTCCACCAATCACAACTAATCTTTCTTTCTTTCGTTCGTTCTTCGTGCCACGGTTGAAAATTTCAGTGCTTACTACCATTGGTGAGATTTTTTAAACTTTGTTTTTTTTTCATCTCTCTCTCTCTCTCTCTCTCTCTCTCTCTCTCTCTCTCTCTCTCTCTCTCTCTCTCTCTCTCCATATATATATATATATATATCTCAAGATGAGTCATTGATGATGGTCACCATACCCTGCTGGTG
>JADBJO010003441.1:232500-235000 GCA_016801955.1 Conus betulinus | reverse complement strand
TTTAGTGTTTTGTTGTATTGTGTGGTGTGTGTGTAGAATGGTGTGGTACAGTATAATGTAATGTAGTGTATAGTGTAGTGTAGTGTAGTGTAGTGTAGTGTAGTGTAGTGTAGTGTAGGGTAGGGGGTAGGGTAGTGTAGGGTAGTGTGATGTTGTATAGTGCAGTGCAGAGTGGAATATGTGATATAGTGTAGTGTAGGGTAGGGTAGGGTAGGGTAGGGTAGGGTAGGGGTAGGGTAGGGTAGGGTAGGGTAGGGTAGTGTGATGTTGTATAGTGCAGTGCAGAGTGGAATAATGTGATATAGTGTAGTAGTAGTGTAGGGTAGGGTAGGGTAGGGGTAGGGTGATGTTGTCTGGTGCAGTGCAGTGTGGAATAATGTAGTGTAGTGTAGTGTAGTGTAGTGTAGTGTAGTGTAGTGTAATGTAGTGTAGTGTAGTGTAGTGTAGGGTAGGGTAGGGTAGGGTAGGGTAGGGTAGGGTAGGGTAGGGTAGAGTAGGTAGGGTAGGGTAGTGTGATGTATAGTGCAGTTTTATGTGGAATAATGTGTGTAGTGTAGTGTAGTGTAGTGTAGTGTAGTGTAGTGTAGTGTAGTGTAGTGTAGTGTAGTGCAGTGCAGTGTAGTGTAGTGTAGTGCAGTGTAGGACAGTGTGAAGTTGTATAGTGCAGTGCAGTGTGGAATAATGTGATGCAGTGTAGTGTAGTGTAGTGTAGTGTAGTGTAGTGTAGTGTAGTGTAGTGTGGGGAGGTGTGATGTAGCGTGGTGTAATATGTGTACTGCGGCGTCGTCTCGTGTAATGTATTCGGGGGTAATGTGGTGATGATGGAAAGCGTAATGAAATAAAGTGTAGTGTAACTTAATATGTGTACACGTGTTTGCAGGTTCATAAGTACTCCTGCGTGTGCCTATGTGCAAAGGAGTGTGTGTGTGTGTGTGGTGTGTGTGTGGTGTGTGTGTGTGTGTGTGTGTGTGTGTGTGTGTGTGTTTTAGTTGGAAAAGAATAATTTGCTGATGATTTTCAATGTATTCTTTTCTTTCTTTTTTTTTTTTTTTTTTTTACATGTATGCGTTTTTGTATTTACTAACGTATGTGTGCTTGTTTTGATGTTCATAATTTGTTTTCTCGATTGATTATTTACAGAACCCAAGTAAGATGGAACTTCATGCAAAGAAACAGAGGGGTGGACAGGAAAACAGTCGTCGTATTGTCAAGTCTGTGCCGGTTTAGCACGAGACATTAGTGATCTGTGGATGCTTGTGTGTGCGTGTATGTGTGTGTGTGTGTGTGTGTGTGTGTGTGTGTGTGTGTGGTGTGTGTGTGTGTGTGTGTGTGTGTGTGCTTGGGTTTTCGTCTTGTCTGATAGCAGATGAGCATGCGTGTGTCCGTGGGTTCGCGTGGGCGTTCGCGTGCGTGGCGTGTGTGTGTGTGTGTGTGTGTGTGTGTGTGTGTGTGTGTGTGTGTGTGTGGTGTGTGTGCGCGCGCGCTTGCGCTTGAGTATGTGTGCGCGTAAATGTACGTGTGCGGGACAAACAAATCAAATCAAAATCCAGAAAAGTATGCATATAAGTACATTAAACACATTTTGAAGGTAATTTTCCAGATAATATTTGCCCGAATATGATTTCAACGAAACACATCATTTGTGTGCATAGTTCTGAAAAAGATATGTGCGATAACAATAATCATCAAAATGAAAGATTGAAACGTATTTAAAGTAGATGATGTGTGCTTAAACATAGTGGCCTAGGTGCGATGTAATCTTACCGTTAGATGAAAATTTCATATGCCTTGCTGCGATCTTTTCTTTTGTGTGTGTGTTTTGACTGACTGATATATGTCCTTCTTGGGGACAATATGTCACTGTCTCTGTCTGTCTATCTGTCTGCCCGTCTGTGTGCCTGTCTGTCTGTCTGTCTGTCTGTCTGTCTGTCTCTCTCTCTCTCTTTCTCTCCCCCCTTCTCTCTCCCCCCCTCTTCTTTCTCTCTAAACTACACAATCTCTCTCTCTCTCTCTCTCTCTCTCTCTCTCTCTCTCTCTCTCTGTGTCTGTCTGTCTGTCTGTCTCTCTCTCAAACTACACAATCTCTCTCTCTCCCTTTTTGTGTGGTGTTTTGACTGACTGATATATTCGTTCTTGGGGGTAATGTATCACTGTCTCTGTCTGTCTGTCTGTGTCTGTCTGTCTCTCTGTCTCTCTCTCTCTCTCTCTCTCTCTCTCTCTCTCTCTCTCTGTCTGTGGTCTCTCTATCTGTGTGTGTCTCTCTCAAACTACATAATCTCTCTCTCTCTCTCGCTCTCTCTGTCTGTCTCTGTCTGTCTGTCTGTCTGTCTGTCTCTCTCTCTCTCTCTCTCTCTCTCTCTCTCTCTCTCTCTCTCTCTCTCTTCTCTCTTCCCCCTTCTCTCTCTCTCTCTCGCACTCCCACCCTCCTCCTGTTCCTCACGTCGACAAATTTTCACACATCAAAATTTTTTCCTGTTCTTTACATCTCATGTCTTGATGA
>JADBJO010003441.1:217500-227500 GCA_016801955.1 Conus betulinus | reverse complement strand
TCCCATTGCCGTTGTGAAGGTACTCCCTTTGCCGTTGTGAAGGTACGCTCTTTGCCGTTGTGAAGGTGCTCCCTTTGCCGTTGTGAAGGTGCTCCCATTGCCGTTGTGAAGGTACTCCCTTTGCCCGTTGTGAAGGCATGCCCTTTGCCGTTGTGAAGGTACTCCCTTTGCCGTTGTGAAGGTACGCCCTTTGCGTTGTGAAGGTACTCCCTTTGCCGTTGTGAAGGCATGCCCTTTGCCGTTGTGAAGGTACGCCCTTTGCCGTTGTGAAGGTACGCCCTTTTGCCGTTGAAAGGCATAGATTTTGTTGTGAAGGCATACATTTTGTTGTGAAGGCATACACTTTGCCGTGTGTAGGCATACACTTTGCCGTGAAGGCATACACTTTGCCGTGTGTGAAGGCATATACTTAGCCGTGGTGAAGCCATACACTTTTGTTGTGAAGGCATGCCTTTTGCCGTTGTGAAGGCATGCACTTTGTTGTGAAGCCATACCCTTTGTTGTGAAAGGCATGCACTTTATTGTGAAGGCATACAATTTGTGTGAAGGCATGCCCTTTGCTGTTGTGAAGGTACGCCCTTTGCCGTTGTGAAGGTATGCCTTTTACCGTTGTGAAGGCATACACTTTGTTGTGAAGGCATACACTTTGCCGTTGTGAAGGCATACACTTTGCCATAGTGAAGGCATGCCTTTTGCAGTTGCAAAGGTATTTGTTGTGAAGGTATTCGTTTTTCAGTTGTGAAGGTATTCGTTTTTCAGTTGTGAAGGTATTCGTTTTGCAGTTGTGAAGGTATTCGTTTTGCAGTTGTGTTGCAGTTGTGAAGGTATTCGTTGTGCCGTTGTGAAGGTATTCGTTGTGCCGTTGTAAGATATTCTCTTTGCAATTGTGAAGGTATTCGCTTTGCAGCTGTGAAGGTATCCGCTTTGCAGTTGTGAAGGTATTCGTTTTGCAGTTGTGAAGGTATTCGTTGTGCAATTGTGAAGGTATTCACTTTGCGGTTGTGAAGGCATACACGTTGCCATTGTGAAGGCATGCCTTTTTGCAGTTGTGAGGGTATTCGCTTTGCAGTTGTGAGGGTATTTGCTTTGCAGTTGTGAAGGTATTCGCTTTATAGCTGTGAAGGCATATCCTTTGCAGTTGTGAAGGTATTCGTTCTGCAGTTGTGAAAGGTATTCGTTCTGCAGTTGTGAAGGTATTCGTTCTGCAGTTGTCAAGGTATTCGTTCTGCAGTTGTCAAGGTATTTGTTGTGCAGTTGTGAACATATTCGCTTTGCAGTTGTGAAGGCAAGCCCTTTGCCGTTGTGAAGGTATTCACTGTGCCGTCGTGGAGGTATTCGCTTTGCCGTTGTCAAGGTATTCGCTTTGCCGTTGTCAAGGTATTCGCTTTGCCGTTGTGAAGTCATACACTTGGCGCAGGGTTAAGAACCCACGGCAACGAGGTCTCGGATATAAAAAAGGAGGTGAGGAGACCGGGGGGGGGGGGGGGGGGGGGGGGGGGGGGGGGGTGGGGGAGAGAGAAGGGGCGAGAGGGAAGCACTTTCGTGGAGAGTAAAGAGGTATTTCAGTGTCAGTGTTGTCAAACAGGGTCGCAGTGTCTGCGCTGGTCCATATACGCTGCTACACCACATCTACAAGGGCAATGGTTAGTGAAGAGGAGAACGTGGACAGATTTAAAAAAAAAAAAAAAAAAGAAGCTGGGGGGGCTGGACTGTGCCGACACGCTCTCTCTCTCCCGGGGTAATGGCAACAGACTTAAGAGGGGAGGCAGGGTTGGAAGGAGGGAGGGAGGAGGAGGAGGAGAAGGAGGGTGGCATCAAAGTCTATTACACACTTTGTCTACAATATTCGTGGGTGACATTTTTCGGTACTTGTCAAAGTCGGGTTTGGTTTTGTTTCGTGTGTGTGTGTGTGTGTGTGTGTGTGTGTGTGTGTGTGTGTGTGTGTGTGTGTGGTCTTTTTCAACTGTTCTTCAAAAGTTGGGGGAGTAGTATAGGGATGACAATTTCGCCGTCTTTTTGTTTTGTTTGTTTTTTTCTTTTAATCCAGTAACTCAAGATGTCTGTTCACCGTGACGTCTGTTTAAGACACATTAATTTTGTTCTTTTGTCACGACAGTGTATTAAATACGCCTCACTTAGCATATCATTTAGTGTGTTGATTTGCTTCTTAACATATTTTCATGTTTGAAAAAATCGACTCACAAACGCACGCTGGAATAAAACAGTTGGCCAATGCTGAAATTTTTAGCTTTGTTTGTTGTGTGTTGTTCATCTCTGTTAACTCTGGTCTCTACCAAAAGGCCGGTCAGACTTAAAACAAAGGTAAAGCACAAAATCAATTAAACGTGTATCAATGCTATAAATGTTGAAAAAAAAATGTGGAATCCGTAATTTTTGGACACACAAATATAGTTGTAAAACACATAAAGCGTTCGATCTCAACAACAAAGAATGCCTGTCAAGTTTTTTTCGACAGAGGGAGATGGATTGAACCACATCCGGACACTTTTCATATGTTTGAAACAACTATCTTTGAGGCATAACACAAACAAACAAACAAAATGCAACAACTGTGAATATGGAACGTCATCTGTTCTTTTCAAATATAGTCATCGTGTTATAAAACTACTATTCAACAACCATCTTAAAAGTTTTTTTTTTTTTTTCATTAACGAAAATGGACTAAATTATTACGCACTTACATCACAGTAATGTGACCAGCCGCCGTGGCGAAGTGGTTAGCGTCGCTGACTCCCGGCTGGGAGGTCGTGGGTTCGAATCCCATCAGAGTCATGTGGGTTTTTCTGCCCCGACCGGCTCCTACCCAGAGTTAAGTTTGCTGCGGACTCAGTTGGAAGACTGGGACCACACAGTCGAGTTTCATCCACTTAACGGATGCGTTTCTGAGAGTGTTGCTCAAATTTCCTGACCAACACTGCAGGTGCCTGTATCTTTCGGGCCTGGTTGACGCCGGGATATATTATGAAGGAAGTAGAGTACAGCCCTGTCATGTAATCTCAGACCGAAACGGAAATCCGTAGCATCATCTCAATCATCCTCAATCTCATCGATCAGCATAAAAAAAAATGTCTCAAATTCTGTGGCCCTTCATGCCCTGCTCTCATGGTGACCTCAATTTCGATGTCCTCTCCACGTCTGTGGCCTTGGTTTGGTTCCGTCGGGGTCACCGGTATCGGCAAGTCCATGGGGGCTCGTCGTGGGACGGACGTGGCGGCGCCGGCCTCCAGAGTGAGAGCTCACTCACGCCGGCTCCGCAACTAAGCAATTATTGTCGTCAGTAGGGGGCTTAGTAGGTGGTGTCCTGCGTATGTTAGATCAGAACAGGCGCCACTGAACACTACCGAAGTGACTCGGCAGCAGTGCAGTGTCTCCTCCGGTGGGTTGCCTCTTGACGACTTGACATTGACTGCTCCCTGTGGATTGCCGGTGCCGGGGCTGCGGCGGGGCCGACCGAGCAGTGCCTGTGGACGGGGTGTCGGAATGAGCCGCGTGCAGTGCAATGCCTCTGAGGTAGCGCAGAGATTGGGACAGAAAAAAAAAATCATAGTAATGTACTTGAACCGCAATAGAAATGTCTCTCGTGTTGATTTATTTCCTTTCAGTTTGATTAATATTTGTATCATTAAAAAAAATAAATCAACAGAATCGCGTAACAGATCATATAATGGAATTTCATATGCATCTATGTACCTGTGAATGTGTTCATGTAATTACGTATACATCTGAGCACATGAGCACATGCGAAAAGTATATATATGTAAGTATGTGCTTATGTATACAAATGATGGTGCTCATGCGTGTGAGAATATCTTTTCTTTTTTCTTTTGTTTATATGATTAGATTGAATTGCTAAATCTATGTATGTTATGTATGACAACAAATGCATTTTTTTCAAGGGTGTATACTATTATACATACAAGCAAAAATCTAATTACTGAGTGGCTAAACAAAGGAACAAAAAATACAGACACAACGCGTTTCGACTTATTGGGTCGGATTCATGTAGATCAAACAAAAATCAAAATATAAAAACAGAGGATAAACAAACAGTTGTTTATGTCTTCGAATACGGTACACTTTTGAGGTGGGTGAAAAATTAAAACTACTGAATGGAACGGAAGAGAATACGGAAAAGGTCTGAGGGGAGATGATATGGACTAAAATGATAATGACTTAAAAGGCAAAAAAAATTTAAACTAAAATAATTGTATCAAAATAATACAATGATATAGCAACAACAACAATGATAATACTGTTACTAATGATAGTAATAATAATAATGATAATAATGATATTAACAATAATAATAATAATAATACAACAACAATAATAATGGAAACAATATTGATTATGATAGAGGACGAAAAAGGAGAAGGGAGAGAAAAATCCTAACAACTACAACAATAATACTACTACTACTGCTGCTGCTGCTGCTGCTGCTGCAGCTGCTACACTACTACTACTACTACTGCTACTACTTCTGCTACTACTACACTACTATTACTGCTACTACTACACTACTGCTATTAACAACATAAGATAGCAGGAACGTTTTTTACGTCCTAGCCCCTTCTGTTTTGTGTATTCTCTCCATAGTTGCCATTCATCGTTCATATCAAGCCCCTACTGCTTTGTGTATATTCTCTTCATAGTTGTCACTGATCATCGTTCATATCAATCCCCTTCTGCTTTGCGTGTATTCTCTTCATAGTTGTCACTGATCATCGTTCATATCAATCCCCTTCTGCTTTGTGTGTATTCTCTTCATAGTTGTCACTGATCATCGTTCATATCAATCCCCTTCTGCTTTTGTGTATATCTCTTCATAGTTGTCACTGATCATCGTTCATATCAATCCCCTTCTGCTTTGTGTATATTCTCTTCATAGTTGTCACTGATCATCGTTCATATCAATCCCTTCTGCTTTGCGTATCATCGTTCATGTTGTCACTGATCATCGTTCAATCGATAAACAGCTGCCAAGTCTAATCCCGCGGTAAACTCCGGTGTGGCCCATCTAATAATGAAAATGGTAATGGGGATGAAAGTATCCATAATGATAACAAAGAAGAAGAAGAAGAAGCAGAAGCAGAAGAAGAACAAGAACAAGAACAAGAACAAGAAGAAGAGTGGTAGCAGCAGCAGCAGCAGCAGCAGCAGCAGCAGTAGTAGTAGTAGTAGCAGAAGAAGAAGAAGAAGAAGAGTGGTAGCAGCAGTAGTAGTAGTAGAAGTAGCAGACATTTCTAAAGCATTTTCCTCTTTGTCAAGGAGCACAAAGCGCTTTACAACAAACGTCATACACAAATTAAAAAAAAAAATCATCAGCACATTTATACACAACACACAACAACAACCAAAAGAGAAATAAGCTAAAGAACATTAAAGTAAAAAAGACATCCATACATTTTGCGATACTTACTCACCGCGCGCATTTGCCGGTGTTTTCTCTCTCTCTCTCTCTCTCTCCTCTCTCTCTCTCTCTCTCTCTCTCTCTCTCAGACACACACAAGCTCTCTCTCTCTCTCTCTCTCTCTCTCTCTCTCTCTCTCTCTCTCTCTCTCTCTCTCTCTCTTCGATAGGAGGATCACTTATTCTATGTCTGTGTGCGCTGATTTTTTTCTTCTTTTCTCGTCTTTGAAATTAATTTTTTTTTCTTCTTTTTGTTGTTGCAATTGTTTTCTCTCTGCAATTGCTTTCTTTTTTTTTCCCTTTAAAAGTCATCTTCGCCTTAAATGTTAGTAGATGAACAGCTCATCAATTTTTAATGCATTTGTGAAGATATGTGTTTGTTATAATTTTTGTAAGTCTTAGTCGCTAGTTATGCTTAGTAGTCGCTAGTCATGCTTAGTTAGTCCCTTAGTGGGGCAAGGGCCGGATGAAAAAAAGCATGTGTTTGCTTATCTGTTACCCTTGGAATAAAGATTATCATCATCATCATCATCTCTCTGAGACTATATGCTCAATTACTGAATGTTTAGAGACAGTGTATTATGTTAATTAGAATGGAGAGCAGTATGAGCTAAACTATTCCTGACAGATGCAGCTAAATAAAAAAAGTAAATAAAAAAGGGGGGTGGGGGGGGGGGGGGGGGGGGGGGGGGATAGATTCACCGAAAGACGCAGAAGTGTCCCTTTACCAGGAGAGCCAGCGAGAACAATGGCCTTACCCCGGGTATGAAACAGACTGACACATACAGGCCTACTACCATCTGCCCGTGGCGAAGTGGTTAGCGCCGCGGACTCCCGGCTGAGAGGTCGTGGGTTCGAATCCCATCAGAGTAATGTGGGTTTTTCTGCCCCGACCGGCTCCTACCCAGAGTTGAGTTTGCTACGGACTCAGTTGGGAAGACTGGGACCCACACAGTCGAGTTTCATCCAGTTAATGGATGCGTTTTCTGAGAGTGTTGCTCAAATTTCCTGACCAACACTGCAGGTGCCTGTATCTCTCTCGGGCCTGGTTGACGCCGGGATATATTTATGAAAGAAAGCGTAGAGTACAGCCCTGTCATGTAGTCTCAGACCGAAATGGAAATCCGTAGCATCATCTTAATCATCCTCATTCTCATCGATCAGCATTAAAAAAAAAATGTCTCAAATTCTGTGACCCTTCATGCCCTGCTCTCATGGTGACCTCAATTTCGATGTCCTCTCCACGTCTGTGACCTTGGTTTGGTTCCGTCGGGGTCACCGGTATCGGCGAGTCATGGGGGCTGTCGTTGGACGTTGGACGGACGTGGTGGCGCCCTCCGGAGGGAGAGCTCACTCACGCCGGCTCCGCGACTAAGCATTATTGTCGTCAGTAGGGGGCTTAGTAGGTGGTGTCCTGCGTATGTTAGATCAAACAGGCGCCACTGTGTATTTGAAGATTGTTTGTGATTTCATCGCTGAAGATTCGCCCAAACACAGGAAATATTCAGTGAGGAGCTGTTCTTTTGGTCAGTTATCAGTTTCACATTAGATGCTGGCTCAAATTTATGGTAGGCCTCAAAACGCTTACATAGATTTTTATAGTGTTTTAGTGCAAAGTCGTAATTGTGGTGTGTGGCCCGTACGCGATGTAGATATGACGTGTCAGCAGTCTCTCCCTGATCCTATCAGACAGGTTGAAAACAACCCAGCACTAGGGCCTACCACCGCTAAACGGCTGTGTCAGCTGCACGGTTTGGGAGGTCGGTCGACCCTGATTTCAGATGGATCGTCTGCCATTACGACCGTACTTTTGACACGACTGGGTGGTTAGCGTGTTTGGACACAAAAGATCCAAACACCCCAGAGGATATGAGAGAACAGATCAGAAAGATCCATCAGATAACATTGGTATTGATCATGCATGGAACAAAAACTAATGACAGCACATATCCTAATTAGAAAACGAACAAAATTGTTTTTTTTTGTTTTTTTTTTTTTTTTTTTTGTCAAGCGTTTACATACACCATTTATCATCTGTGTGGTCGATGATGGAACGGAGTTTAAACAGACTGAACCAAATGAGTGGGTAGCTTGTTCAAACCCAGTGTTTCGTGTTCATCATTATCTTTTTGATTCTCTACAAGAAAAAAAAGAAAAAAGAACATAACCAAAAAAAAAAAATTCTCCATTTTTTTTTTTTTTTTTTCATTCAAACTATGCAAATCACGTTCTGCGACAGTCAAGTCAACGTAACATTTCGCACAGAAAAAGGTTGTCTGTTGCCATATAAAGCTTCAAATCTGGGTGTGATGTAAGCTTATGACGTATGCTTGGGCCCGCATGTCATGCACTTCATAAATATTTGACGTCTTGATCCATTCTCTGTCGCTGGCTGGCGTCCTCTGTGTTGATGGTGAAAACGCCATAATCTGCAAATTTAAAAATTTTTTTTTTACATATTATGTAATGGGAGAGCAGGGCATTTTTTTTTCAGTTTTGCTCGCCAAACTGTTTTGCACGCGCTCCCCCCCCCCCCCCCCCCCCCCCCCCACACACACACACACAAAAGCGGCAAAATGCAGCATTTGCAAAAGAATAACTTGAATAAGAATAGAAACAAGCTGCATAATCAAAAAAATTTAGACCAAAAAAAAAAAAAAAGGGTTAAGTTTCATCAAGGTTTCAATGCGTACTAGTCGAAATACCATAGACCACATCTGCTAAATTTTGTGACCACACAGCATACGGTTCATAGCTGATGGATAAATTAATCAATAACGACAGATACACAGAGAGACACAAAGACACACAGAGGAACAGACACACACTATATGTTTCTATAACGTACACACCCTGTCCAAAAAAAAAAAAAAAAAAATAAGAAAGAAAAACAAGCATAAATAAATAAATGAATAAATAAATAAAAATAAAAAAGCCCTTACTGTTCTTAGTCTCACCAGGTGCCGTCCCCTGATATTTCCCGCCTTCCAGCGTGGCCGGGTGTTCTTCAGCGGGGAAGGTGACGGATGTTGTCCGTGTCGTTTTGGACAGGAGTTTCAGCAACACCAGGCAAGGGGCCACTGACGCCAGGAGGGCCAGTCCTGAGAGGTAGAAGATGCCGTCCACTAGTCCGAAGTCCCTCAGGATGGCCTCTGGCGATTCAAGGGAAAGGGTCATGTTCAGGCTTTGTGACATCGTCAGCTCATGGTTACCTACCCAGATACCATACTTCATCTTGAGATCTTCATTTCCATCATCACCATCGACGTAGTCGTCATCATCATCATCATCATCATCATCATCATCATCCACCACCACCACCACCATCATCATCATCATCATCATCATCATCCAATTCCATCATGAAGTGATTAAGGCATACTATCTATTCCGAGTCATTATACTGACGTCATTTTTACCAACGATGTCGTCACCTTCACCGTCGTCTTTTTGGACGTATTAGGAGACAACAGCAATGCTTTGACGATGCGTGCACGCGTAGCGCAGGCTACACACCAAAAATTAATACGCCAAGGCTTTGGTTAAGGTGTAGAGTATTTATAGACTGGCGTGATAAGATTTTTTTTTTTTTTTTTTTTTGAGAATTTTTATTGTCTGAAAGATGATTCTCTCCTTTTCTTTCATATGGCCATCACGGTACAAGCCAGGTGGTTCCAAGCAGACAGATTAAAACCAAAGGAATAGACTATTTGGGCGCTTCGAAATAGCGCCGAGATAGAGACATGGGTGAGAACAAAGGCTTGAAATGTGATGTCAGCTAAAGGGAAGGCAATGTATGTGAAGATTGTTTGTTATGTCAACGGTGGAACCCCCCCCCCCCCCCCCCCCCCAACAAAAATGAGTAAATAAATAAATACATAAATAAATAATAATAATAATTGGTGCTGAGTTTTAAAAAAAATTATCAGTTTAACATATGCATTAAATGCTGCCTCAGATGTATGGTGGACCTCAAGACGCTTACGTTGATGATATCTAGTTTTACAGGAAAATCCTAATTGTGGAGTGTGGCCACAAAGAGATCACCATGGCGGACTCTTTCGTAGGAAGGGGTGGAGAGGGAACATGCAAGCGAGGTCAGAGGGGTTGAGATGGAAAGGGTGGGGTAATGATATGGCCTGAAGGAAACGAGGGGCGGGGGGGGGGGGGGGGGGGGGCGTATTGTTCTCACCTGCACTCTTGTCCGCTACCAGCGAGCCCAGACCAGTGGAAGAGGAGGTGAGGCCGACTGCCAGGGGCAGATGGTCCGTTCCCAGCGTCAGCGGTATGACGTAATACATCAGCGGCTTTCTGAGGCCTGGACACACACCAACATGGAAGGAGTGAATCAACTCTCGGTCAGAATAACGGGAACACCTAGTGAAGGTTATACTGAGTGTTGTTTATCTTAGGCCTGAAGAAGGCCTGAGAGGTCGAAACGCGTCGTGCTTTGTCTTGTAGTCTGGATTTACTTTGAATTCCTTTTCAAATTCATTGAAGGTTAGTCGCCCACCCCCACCCCCCTCCCACCCCTCTCCCGTCATCCTTGGCCTCACTGACTCTCCACCTT
>JADBJO010003441.1:202500-207500 GCA_016801955.1 Conus betulinus | reverse complement strand
GAAGCCCCAACATCGGAAGAATCTAAAACAGAACCATCCGTGAAAATGTGTAGATGGGAATCGTATTTCCTGTCTATCAAGTCTTTGGCATAGGATGATAGTAACAGAGGATTATCTTTTTTATTTAAAAATCTCCGTAAGAGTAGATTATTTCAGCCTGCTCTGACAACCACGAAGGGTATGAACAACATGAAACTGGGCAATACCATCAAGAGACAGGTTGCAGTTCTGAAACAATGGGGAAACATAATCACCTAGGGACATGTATACCGATTTGTTACGGATCTCTCTTGAAATATACGTACTGCCATCCAGTTCAGTCATTACTGAATTTGGGATGGTTCTAGCCCTCACTGTAAAATTTACAGGCGCAACTTAGCCTGTGTTCATTTAAGGGTAACACACCAGCCTCCTTGTACGTCAAATCAATTGAAGCCCATCGGGGAAGTCCTAATGCAATTTTAAAGGCTAACGAGTCAATACTGGTAAGCTTGTGTAAATCTGTCTTTCCAGCTGTAAAAAAAACTTCTTGGCCATATGACAGAATTGAACGAACTAACCCTGAGGCGACATAGACGAGATTAGATCCCCAGTTAATCAGAGGTATGGCAGAAAGAACACGTAATAAACCAATTTTTTTCCTAGCCTTTTTCTACAAGGAAATTTATATGTTTACTCTCCAAAAAAGTTTATAGTGGAAGATTACTCCGAGAAACTTAACTTGTTTGCTTGGTATATCAAATTATTATCAACCCTTATAGAGATAGCTTCTGCCTTCAAACGCAATTGTTTTTCTTTGTAAAGACAACAAAGACAGTTTTGTGAGCAGATAAACCAAACCCATTTGATTTCATGTAATGAAAAATATTGTCAACTATTTCCTGATACTGTTCAATGATTTTCTTTTTTTTTGGTTTGTTGTTTGGAAAAATTGCAGTTTACATTTCTCCACAGAGCAATATCATCTGCATATAGAGCTAATGTGGCACCTTTTGTATTAACCTGTTTAATATCGTAAAGCATTAGCGAGAAAAGTGTTGGAGCGCGATTACACTTCCTTGGGGAACACCCCCATGTTAATAGTCTTAGAAGTTGATAAAGCTCCATGTAGATTGACTTGGATAGTTCTGTCCGATAAGAAAGCTTTTAGAAATTGGAAAAAAAAAACCGTATTCGTATTCCTACTTCATGTGCTGTGCTTTGAACAACAATTTAGAATGCCATACTGAATCGTAGGCTCTATGAACATCAAAGAACGTTGCAAGGGTCGAATAACGCTTGGCAAGAGCTTTTTTTTTTTTTTTTGAGGATAAGTGGACAATGTGGTCTGTGACTCTCTACTCTACCTTTCCTAAAAAAAGCCAGCCTGGAATAAAGGCAAGACTCCATTTTTTTTTTTTCAAGGAAATGTTCTATTCTGTTTTTCATTATTCTTTCAAAAAGTTTTCCAATGTGAGGTGTTAAAGAAATAGGTCGAAAACTAGAGGGAGAGTTTTAGGTTTTTTTCTTGTTTAAGGATTGGGATGACAGTAGCTTTTTTTCCAATCTGTAGGGAGCATTCCAGTATTCCAGCAAATCTGAAAGAACTCCAACAACTTTGATAACAGACTCTCAGGAAAATGCTTAATCATGTTATAGGAAATAGGATCCGAACCAGTGGATATCTTACCCGGTTTTACACGTTTAAGTGCGAAACAGAGTTCATGCATTGTTAAGTTTGTGTTTATATATAAAGTGTTACTTTCTATATTAGTCTGCTCAATGTTTTTTTGGAATTTATCCTCAAACCTTTCTACGAATTTGTTCAGATTGAGATAAACACTCAGTCTGACTCATTGAAGCAAAAGTTTCTGCTAATAATTCAGCCTTTTCTTGTTAGTTCTATAAAAATTTTTTATCATTAACATGCAGAGCAGGCTGAGGGAGATGAAATGTACCCTTGATTTTTTTTAATTTCTTTCCATAATTTAGAAACGTCATGTGGATGTTTAGAGCAAGTCATGTCATGATCAAATTACCATAATACTGTTTTTTTTTTTTGCAGAGCTACTGTTCTGTTACTATAGTTATTAGCAATTTTGTATTTACAGTGGAGTTCGTTTACTACTACTTGGGGTGGCTGTGAATGACGACTATTCATCCAGTTTACCAGTAATTAGAGTCTGGGCAAAAAGGTCCAGTTGGCTTTATCTTCGTTGTATTTTGTATGTCCGAGAGTGGGAAGGCCTGAAATGTGACGTCAGCTAAGGAGAAGATCATCTATTTCAAGATTGTCAAAGATGTCGTCGGTGGAAATACACACACACACACACACACACACACACACACACACACACACCTATCCCCACCCCCCCACCCCCCACTCCCCCCAAAAGAAGAAAAATAACAGGTGAACTTATTATCAGTGTAATATCAAATGCTGACTCAAACTTACGCTAGGCCTCAAAATGCGTACATGGATTATTCACCGTAATTAAGAGCAAAATCCTCATTGTGGCGTATGGCCTGTCTTCACCATGCTGATGACCAATGCCTCTGATAGTGTCTTATGACTGAACAACAACAGTTTCAGTTTCACTTCCATCCAGTGCCACTGCATGCGGATTAGTCCATGTACGCTACACCACAACTGCTAAGTTTTGAGACTCCACTGCTTACGATTTAGAGCCGATAAATAAATGAATTAAGGATTAAGATGACAGAATTTTAAGACGAGGGTCTCATGCATACGACTAAGCAGATGACCACTCTGCGCATTAGCCCAATGCGCTGGTCAGACCTTGGGTACGTAAAACAACACAGTCTGCGCCATTATCATCATTGTACGTGCGTGTGTGCATGGGTGAGCACGTGTGTGTGCGTGTGTGTGTGTGTGTGTGTGTGTGTGTGTGTGTGTGTGTGGTGTGTGTGTGTGTGTGTGTGTGTGTTTACGCGCGCGTGCAAGAGCACTTTCCATCCATATGTGATCTGTGGGCTTGAGTGTCCATGCTTCTGCATACACGCACGTGCACATGTGTGAGTACATAAATGTGTATAATATGTATGTATGCCTGTGTATATGGGCGTACACGCATGTGTGTGTAAGTGTGTGAGTGTGTGTGTGTGTGTGTGTGTGTGTGTGTGTGTGTGTGTGTGTGTGTGTGTGTGTGTGTGTGAGTGTGTGTGTGTGTGTGTGTGTGTGTGTGTGTGTGTGCCCTGGTAGTGTTGGTGTACATACCAGACAAGCTGTAAATACTCTGGTAGGTGTTGGTGTACATACCAGACAAGCTGTAAATGTACAGACGACGAGACAAGCTGTAAATACCTGGGTAGACGTTGGTGTACATACCAGAAAGCTGTAAATGTACATACCACACGAGCTGTAAATACCCTGGTAGGTATTGGTATACATACCAGACAAGCTATAAATACCCCCCTGGTAGGTGTTGGTGTACATACCAGACAAGCTGAAAATGTACATACCAGACATTGAGACAAGCAGTAAATACCCTGGTAGGGTGTTGTGTACATACATACCAGACAGGCTGTAAATACCCTGGTGGGTTGGTGTACATACCAGACAAGCTGTAAATGTACATACCAGACATTGAGACAAGCTGTAAATACCCTGGTAGGTGTTGGTGTACATACCAGACAAGCTGTAAATGTACATACCAGACATTGAGACAAGCTGTAAAATACCCTGGTAGGTGTTGGTGTACATACCAGACAAGCTGTAAATGTACATACCAGACATTGAGACACAAGCTGTAAATACCCTGGTAGGTGTTGGTGTACATACCAGACAAGCTGTAAATGTACATACCAGCATTGAGACAAACTGTAAATACCCTGGTAGGTGTTGGTGTACATACCAGACAAGCTGTAAATGTACATACCAGCATTGAGACAAGCTGTAAATACTCTGGTAGGTGTTGGTCTACATACCAGACAAGCTGTAAATGTACATACCAGACAAGCTGTATATGCCCTGGTAGGTGTCCACCACCACCTGATTTTGTGGGGAAGCCCCGACCGACTGCGATGGACCATCACTGTGGGTGGTGTACTCCTCGCTGACGGCTCTCTTGGCTCGCCTCCCTGTGAACTGTGTGGTCCTCTCTGCCCCAGACGGACGTGAGTGTTGAGGGGTTGGAGAGGTTCTCTGTCCTGCAGACGGCAGACAACTCGTGTCTGGACCTTTGGAAAGGGCTGAGAGATCACACGTAGGTGTGGGCCTTGTTCTTGTCACGGGTGGAATGAGAGCGTCAGTACGTTTTTCTTCCAGTTGTGTTGGCGGTGCACGTTCTCCTGCTGCAGGGAGAAAAGAAAGAGGAACCACCCCCTTTTGGTCTGGCTGGGGCAGACCTTGTCTGTGATGAAGCGATGGCAAAAGCCGTAGCAGATTCTGGCGCTTTGAACATGTTTGAATGTTCGTCTGGATGTTCTTCTCCGGGTGACTCAGAAATCATGGAGGCACTTTTTCTTTCGAGGGAGGCTGAAGGTGTGACCGTGTTCGTGCTTTGTTCGGTCGCAGTGGAAACCATGCCATCGTCTGCGTGTTTTCTGGAGGCTGGTGACACGGAAGCGCTGATATCTAACCTTGCTAAAGCTCTGTCCATCGCTGCTTTGGAAAAGCTCCGACATGTTCAAATGACTGTTTATTTTGACTTCTTCTGCTTGTGGATTTGCGAGTTTCTACCCTGGATAATTTCAACCGAGAATTGCTCATGTCTGGTGTTTCCATCTTCAAATACTTGTGTGACTTTGGGTTGAATTTGAGATACTCTTCTCGTCACATAGACGCTGGCTGTTTCAAACCTAAACATAGTGCCCTTAACATCTCTGGAACTAAACCGCGCTGTTTTTTTCTTTGTTCTTTGTGCTGGTAGATGACGGTTGCGTAGTATAGGCAACTAGTATTTCTGATTTATTCAGCACGGACTCAGGTAATGGCAGTTTCAACGACTTTGCGGTCGGCGATGGCAATGTGTTTTTGGGAGGAAGGAAAAAAAGGAAGG
>JADBJO010003441.1:165000-195000 GCA_016801955.1 Conus betulinus | reverse complement strand
ATGCAACATACGCAGGACACCACCTACTAAATTTCCTACTGACGACAATCATTGCTTAGTCGGCGGAGCTGGCGTGAGTGAGCTCTCCCTCCAGAGGGCGCCACTACGTCCGTCCAACGACAACTCCCATGAACCCACCAATACATGTGATCCCGAAAGAATCAAACCAAGGCTACAGACGTGGAGAGGACATTAACACTGAGGTCATGCTCACTCGCATGTTGGCTGGTTGACTGGTTGGTTGATGAACTGGCTGGGTATCTGGCTTTTCGGTGGCCTGGCCTGTTGGTTTCTGGCTGGCTGTTGTTGTTGGTTGGTTCTTACACGGCTTGCTAGCTGTTGGTTGGTTGAATTTTACATGGCTAGCTAGCTGTTGGTTGGGTTAGTTGGTTGAAGTTTACATGCCTAGCTAGCTAGCGGGTTGGTTGGTTGGTTCTTACATGGCTAGCTGACTGTTGATTGGTTGGTTCGTTCGTTTTTACATGGTGGCTGGCTAGCTGTTGGCTGGTTTTTACGTGGTGGCTGGGTAGCTGTTGGTTGGTTGGTTGGTTGGGTTTTACATGGTGGCTGGCAAGATATTGATTGATTGGTTTGTTGTTTTTCGTATGGTGGCTGGCACGCTGTTAATTGGTTGGTTGGTTAGTTGGTTTCTACATGGTGGCTGGCTAGCTGTTGATTGGTTGGTTGGTTTTTACATGGTGGCTGGCTAGCTGTTAGTTGGCTTTTACATGTGGCTGGCAAGCTGTTGGTTGGTTGGTTGGTTGGTTTATACATGGTGGCTGGTTAGCTGCGGTTGGGTTTTACATGATGGCTGGCTAGCTGTTGGTCGGTTGGTTGGTTGGTTGGTGCTTGGTTGGCTGTTGATGGGTGTGTGTGTGTGCTAGTGTTTTATTGGCTGTTAGTAACTGGTCGGCTGTTCGTTGCTTGATTGGAGATTGGTCGGCTGATTGGTTTTTCTTTTGGCTAATGATTTGCTTGCCGCTTGCTGCTGATGGCTCGGTTGGTGGTTGGCTGCTGGTTGCTTGATTGGCTGGTGGTTGGTTGCTAAGCTGCCGGTTGGATGGTTGATTGAAAGGCTCAGCGTTATTTTGCTAACCAGTACACTAGTGTACGTTGATCGATTAACTGATTCGTGGCGGTTGGCTCAAATCAGATTAAAACCTGCTTTTTTAACACATTGTTCGAGAGCAGAGACGAGTTCGCTTCGGCACCGCACTGTTGCTGTTCGTGGTTTGGTGTGCCTCGGCGTTGGGGGTTCAGTGCATGCAGTACAACAGCAACACCATCAACATCAACATGACGTACAAGAGCCCCAGGGAGAGTACGAGAGGAGAAGAGGACGAGGGTAGCGGGGAATAAACAGGTGAAAGGGAGGCGGGAGGGGTGATAAGTTATGTACTATTTTTTTTTTTTGTGAGGGGTTGGTTGTGAGAGGGGTGCGGAAGCATAAGCACTGGTGTGGTTTTGTTTGTGTGTTTAATTTTTGCATTCAGTCTTCGCTTTCAGTTAATACTATATAATAACTCAAAGCAAGACAGTTAAAAGACACACACACACACACACACACACACACACACACACACACACACACACACACACACACACACACACACACACACACACACACACACACATATATACATACAAAAACACACATACACACACGCGCGCGTGCGCGCGCGCGCACGCACGCACGCACGCACGCACGCATGCACACACGCGCGCGCACGCACGCACGCATGCACGCGCGCGCGCGCACGCACACACACACACAGTGAGACAGACAGAGTGAGAAATCTTTAGACTAAAACTTCAACATGTCTTGGGACAGGATGAAAGGTCCGTGTAGACCCTCATTATAGTTTCCTGACTCTGGGAAGGCACTGCAGACTCTGCCATCAGCTGGACATCTGTGTGCTGGTGCCCGGACTGGATGCCTTGTTCATGCCGGATCTCCGCATCAGCAGACGCTGCGGTGACACAGACAAATCATCATCGCTGAGACAAATTAGCATTGCTGGGAACAAATTATCATTGCTGAGACAAATTAGCATTGCTGAGGACAAATTATCATTGCTGAGACAAAGTTTCATTGCTGTGACAAATTATCATTGCTGAGACAAATCCTCCATGCTGGGGACAAATTATCATGGCTGAGACAAATTTTCATTGCTGAGACAAATTTTCATTGCTAATACAAATGATCATCGCTAAGACAAATCATCATTGCTGGGGACAAATTATCATTGCTGAGACAAAAAGTTTCCTTGCCGAGACAAATTATCATTACTGACACAAATTATCATTGCTGAGATTCAAAGTTCTGAGTGATAATAGAAAGGTAACGTAAACATTTCCTGCAAAACACACACACACACACACACACACACACACACACACAAACACACGCGCGCGCACACACACACACACACACACACACATACACACATGCGCATGTGCGCAAACACGCACCTACGCAAGCACGCATTCACACACACACACACACACACACACACACACACACACACACACACACACACACACACACACACACACACACACACACACACACACACACACACACACACACACACACACACACACATACACACACACGTGTGTGTTCCCAGACACTGACCTATTGATTGGAAGACCCTCGTGCTCTCGGTACCGGGACACACCCAAGGTTTAGGTCGGTGTTGAAGTGCATCCCCGGGTGGACAAACCTCTGGGTAGGGGTCCTGACTGACTTTGCCAGGTTGACTACTGAGCCCAGGGCTAAAAGGGTTCGCTCCAGGACAGAGAGGTTCCGAGAGAGGGTGCAGCGGTAGTACTTTTTCATTAACGTCTTTTCACAAAATTGTGTGATATTAGATATGTGAGAGAGAGAGAGAGAGAGAGAGAGAGAGAGAGAGAGAGAGAGAGAGAGAGAGAGAGAGACAGACAGACAGACAGACAGACAGACAGACAGACAGACAGACAGAGAGAGAGAGAGTGAGACAGAGAGACAGACAGACAAAAGCCAGCTCTGTGTTTGGGAGACTCCGTAAACTGTCTGAGAGCGGAGAGGACTAAGCCTTACCACCAAGCTGAAGGTCTACCATGCAGTGGTACCAACCACTCTCCTCTATGCCAGTGAGACCTGGACTGTCTACAGCAGACACGCCAAACAGCTCAAGAGAGAGATACAGACACACTGCAGCAGTGTTGGTCCGGGAATTTGAGCAGCACTCTGAGAGATCTATTCATTCAGTGGATGAAACTCGAGCGTCGGTCAGGGCAGAAAACCCCACGTGGCTCTGATGGGAATTGAATCTGCGACCTCAGGCCGGGAGACCGCGAAGCTAACCACTTAGCTGGTGAATATTTGATTATTTGTCCCGCACATCCTTCGGCTCCAGTTTCAGGTCGTTGACACGCACTGTACCGAAACGTCCGTCAGCTGATGGAATCTGCAGAATCAGTCCCGGTGATTACCTCCCCTGGGGCTGAGTGAGTGTGATTACTGCCTGGATAGTACCACAGTCACGATTCTACAGTTAGAGAGGTCAGTTAGAGAGTCGGCCTGCGGAACTGACGGCGCTGAGTCAGATGGTTTCCCTATTTGAAAACTTTCTCTCTCTGTCCACACAGCAGTAACGAGTACCTGACTCAGGTCTGGGAAGGCTGAAGGCGGCGGAAGGACAAAGGTGGGCACCGCATTCCATCATACCATGCCCTAGACATATTGACTCTCTTACAGTTTGCTGCTCCTACCGCCAACAGGAATTGCTTTTTTTTTTTTTTTTATAAATTCCTAATGCATTTGCTGTTTGTTATTGTTGCTGTCGCATTAAGATTAGCACATGACTCGTGTATCTGTAAACTGGATGCACTGCCTGTCAGTATTCATTCTGCGGGCTGCAGGGGAGCGTGCAAGTTTCAAGTAACAGACCAAATAAGTCGCGGGATGGAGAGAGAGAGATGACAGATATAGACATTTGGACACCAGCTAAATAAAAAAAGAAGAAAAAAAGAAAAGAAAGAAAGAAAAAAAAAACAACAAAAACAAAAACAAAACAGTTGGCGTTTACAAGAGCTATTTCTCTATCAATTCCCACTTTTGATCCCAGTGCCGTGAATGTTTTTGTGAGCATGCAACGTCAGCTCCAGGAAACAGTATCCAGGAGTGGGCAGAAAACAACTTTTTAAAATTTCAAACAAATATTTAGTGTAGACATTTTAACTACTTCAGAAACATCCTTCCAAATCCCGAAATTCAAGCTGAAAAATCTGAAATCCTGGTTGTAAGGGAAGAAAAAAATGGATCTGGGAAAACCTTCGATCAGAAATTCAATTTCTGAAGCCATTGTGAGGCCTTACATCTTTTTTCCAAAATACCGTAAACATCCTCCCTGTCGCTACACACCGATATCTTCTTTCCAAAATACCGTAAACATCGTCCCTGTCGCTACACACCGATATCTTCTTTCCAAAATACCGTAAACATCGTCCATGTCCCTGCACACACTAATATCTTCTTTCCCAGAATGCTGTAAACACCTTCCCTGTCGCTGCACACACCAATATCTTCTGTTCAAAATACAGTAAACATCCTCCCTGTCACTGCACACACCAATCTGAAGACAGAGCACAACACAGTCTACACCTGGACAGAGCCTTCACCCATTCAAAAATGAACCGCTGTTGTGTGGTTTTTATGGATCTGTGAGACCGTCCAGTCTGAAGGCGCTGAAAGGTATCCATCACCAAAGGCAGCACTCTGTCAGGGACATTTCCAATCTACACCCTGCTTGCAGATGATAATGGGTTGGGGGTGGGGGGGGGGGGGGGGGGGGGGGGGGTGGGGGGGCTCCCTCACAAACCGTAGACTTCACGACACTGAACTTAACACCGGAGCCTGTACTCTGAAGCAGAAAATCCTATGCCTTTGACAGCATGTTAGGCTATATGCATAGTGAACCCGAACGCGATCTACACAGCGTAGAGGCGCGTCCCCTGGTTGGTGGATTGGGGATCCCTCAAACCTTGCGCTTTGTTGAGGTGCACCGGATGATACGGAAGAAGGTGCCGCGAACCAACATAGCCGAAGAGAAGTAAAACTTGGAGTCCAAACCCTTACTGTCTGGTGTACGTTAACCCCGTATTACCAGGGTAACCAGACAACCATGAGCTGCTCTGAAGTGGGAATGTGTCGGCTGAGGCCAGCGGGCAGACTTGCAGAGTCACAAGCACAGGAGAAGACCGGGCACTGCGCATCTCACCCAGTATGGCCGTCTGCAGCGCAAACCACCCTGTTATTTTGGAATTTTATGACACGAATACGTCTTACTTTCTTTCTCTCGTTTTCTTTCACGTTCTTGGCCATGCTAGATCCTCAATCTGATTATTAGGGCGAAGTCAGCATTACTCCACCGCAGCGAGCCCACCAGTTCCCACAGCTTCTCCTGGACCTCAACCGGACTGGGCCACGTCTGGCGTCTACACGTCTTTCAAAAACGAGGGCAATGATAAAGATCTCATTTAGTGGATTCCTGGTCACGCTGGCCATTGGAGTAATGAAGTCGCTGGTCAGCTTGCCAAGAATGCCTTCAGAGATGACCTGTCTGAAAGGTCTGTTTCCTTCACACACCTTAGATCCCAAACTCAGAGATACGCAAAAAAAAAAAGCACTGGCAACAGGAACAGAATGCACAAACGTACAACAAACTTTGTTTTGTCAAATTTCCACCGATATTCCCTTCATCAAGCAGGAGGAGCGGAACGCTCAGACAGACAATACAATCATTCAGATTGTCCAGACCTCAAAACGTTCCTCTCATTTGTGTCTAAGAGCCGTAAGGAAGAAGAAAGACAAGAGATAAAAGCAAGACAAGAAAATTTATTTTTGATATATCTTGAAGGTACTTAGAGATACATAAAGAAAAAGAAGGATGTTTCACATCGGTTGTGACCATTTTTGGTCAAACAAAATTTTTCATAACAGATTCAGTGCATCACATTCTGCACACAATTCATTGCTCGGCTCAGCAAACACATCAATACATGAAGTAAACTATACAGCTTTATATGACAAACTAACCCAACCTGAAACAACCCGAAAATTATAAAGCAAATGGAAAAATCGTTTGGATGGAAAAAAAAAAAAAAAAACGAAAACAAAAACAAAAACAAAACAGGGCTCTCAAGTGACAAATTATCCCAGTAAAATTGTAAGAACAGCAAAATAATCCATAGTTGAAGATTTAGAAATATTATTCAAGAACTAAGCGCTTCAGAAGGTTTTCTTTTTCTCGTTAGTTACGTTCAAGATTCAAAGGCCTGTACATTTTTTAACACAGATGAAGCAACCAAGATGGCGTTTATTTTAGGATGTGAACGAGTTATATTTTTTGACACATTCAGTTTTGTACTGTAAAACTTTGATATATACATTGCTCTTGTTTCTTCAAAGGCAGGGTAAAAATACTTTAATAATTTCTTCAAAGGCGGGGTAAAACTTTGGTAGATATATTTTTCTTGTTTCTTCAAAGTCACGGCATTTGAATACACAATGGAACTCGACACCCACGTCACCGCGATTATGTCTTAAACGAAATGTTTACTCACGAAGAATATTAAAACTCTCCCCATTTGATGGGGAAGTTCGTGATTCAGCATCCTGAATCTAGCAAATGGGCCCATATGGGCAGATGCTTTCGATAAAATCATAAGATAATTTTTTGAAAGAAGAACATTATCTTTACGTAATCCATAACTGATATAATGTTATAGAAAATCACAATACCACTCTTCTAATTTTCGGCCACGTGGCCTTTTTCAAGAGAAAAAAAAAAAAACAAAAAAGCAAAAACAATGCAACTGTGTGATGTCCATCTTTGGCAACTGGTCACTGTTGTCGTAACTCACATAGTTATCTTTGCAAGAATCATGATCATAGTCAATATAAATTATCACCATACCCACTGTTATCAAGATCATGTTGACAGCTGTATGTACTTAATCACAATCATTATCTCAGTCCTCACAAGCATAATTATGTTCAGGATCATTGTCTCAGTCAAGAGAATAGACAGAATTGCTGCGCCGCCAAACGGGGAAAAAAAAAAATTAACAGAAAAATGCATGTCGACCTATTTGGCCTTCTTCAAGCAAGACAAATGACATCATGACCATGAAAACGGAAGACGATCAGTCAATGGTCTCTACAAACTGGACAGCAAAAAGGATACAGAACAGAACCGAGGCTGAAAAGGAGGAACACGGGTTAAGATGATAATGGTGTTAGTAAAATAAAAAGAAATCACTGCTACTGATAACAATAAAAAGACCGTAGTATTATCGTATAACAATGCTGACAGCCGTGATTATAGCAACTGTAATAATAGTAATAACGATACCCCCAGAAGGAGAGGATAGTTACGGTAATACGGCTATAGTACATTAGTTGTTGTACTGGAAAAAAAAGAAGGAGGAGGAGGAGGAGGAGGAGGAGGAGGAGAGGAGGAGGAGGAGGAGGAGGAGGAGGAGGAGAAGGAGAACAAGAACAAAAAGAAAGAGGAGGAAAAAGAATGAGAAGGAGGCGGATCTACGTCATGGAAAAGATAGTAAGCTAGAATCTATGAAATGTAACAATAGCTGTAACAATAATCATGATCGTGATCATAGAAATAAGATAATGGTGTGTGTGTGTGTGTGTGTGTGTGTGTGTGTGTGTGTGTGTGTGTGTGTGTGTGTGTGTGTGCGCGCGCGTGTGTGTAGATATATATATTAATAAGTACTATATATCGTCGTTTTGTTTACTATTTAACGTCGTCCGTGAGCTTGGAGTCACGATAGAATAATGGTAAAGTGTGTCTGTACAAAAAAAAAATTGATGTTTTGATTGAATACATTGTACGTTAGTTACTAGATCGATTGCTGCGCCTTTACGCATTGTACCTCCGTTACTAGATCGATTGCTGTGCCTTTACATGTCGTAGTGATGAAATGTATTTATTTGTAAATGTGCCAAAAATGATATTTTAAAAAAAAATGATGATAATGATATATAAAATGGGAAAAGATAGTAAGTTACAATCTAAGAAATATGCTGGCATTTAGAAAATACAAACAGGCCTTAAAATCACGATAACTGCTGCACCTGTTATAATTCGCTATGGCGTAGAAATCGAGGATCCTATGACTGCCTTGACTGTCACCAACACTGTTATTTACTATTAGCAATATTTCATTATTTTCGTCGCAACTATGTCCTTTTTCATGACGGGGACCATCGCCTTTCTGACACTCATCATCATCATCATCATCATCATCATCTATCATCATCATCATCATCATCATCACCATCATCATCATCATCTCGTCGTCGTCATCATCATCATCATCATAGTCATCGTCATCATCATGGTCATCATCATCATCACTATCATCATCGTCGTCGTCATCGTCGTGGGCATCGTCGTCGGCATCATCATCATCGTCATTATCATCATCATAGCCATCGTTGTCATCATCATCATCATCATCATCATCACCACCACCATCATCATCACAATCGTTATCATTGTCATCATCACCATCTTTGTCATAATCATCATCATCACCGCCATCGTCGTTATTATCATCACCACCATCAAAACCAGTTTCTTAATCATCGTCACTACATACCTCAGTATAAATATAATTCTTGTCGACATGATCAAAATGATCATCATTATCACCACCAGGATCTCGTCTTCATCATGAACAAGGTCATCGACACAGACATCACAGCCATTCACAGTATCAACATCACCTATCATCACAGGATTCCTCGCCTTCCGGTCAGGATTTTCGCCCTTGCCCCTAAATTCGTCATCGCAAATGTAGCTCTTACTAGGATCTTCCCCACCCCCACGTGTGTGTGTGTGTGTGTGTGTGTGTGCGTGCGTGTGTGTGTGCGTGTGTGTGTGTGTGTGTGTGTGTGTGTGTGTGTGTGTGTGTGTGTGTGCAGCCGGGCGTGCAAATGTGTGTGTGTGTGTGTGTGTGTGTGTGTGTGTGTGTGTGTGTGTGTGTGTGTGTGTGTGTTAAACGTACAGATATACTACTATATATGCATTGAATGCCTGTTATTCCGTTTGTTTGTTTTAAACAATTATGTTTGAATGTTATTTTTTCATGCACTGTGAGGTCACTTTTAGGATCTTAAAGCTATTTGTCTTACGTATCTTGTATATTTATCATGTATTTATTCTAACTCTGTTGTATTGTTTAATCTTAAATATTAGTATTTTTTTTAAACATACAATACTAACGTCATAATGTTGTCAAAGATCTTGGGATCTATGTGTGCAGGTTCAGTGGTGGTGGGGTGCAGTACAATTCTAACGTCATGATGCTGTCAAAAGTCTTGGGATCTATGTATGCAGGTTGAGCGATGTGGGTGTAGTGCAAGGTCATTTTGTTTTAGAGAATTATTCATGGATTATCTCATGTACTGTCCCCTGGTGGGTGTGTTTAAACTGTTGCACCTGGTGTTAATTTTTTATTTATAAGATAATTAAGTGACTTTGACTTTGACCTGACCTCTTTTTTTTCTCTTAAACAAAAAAAAAAATCTTTAAAAAAAAAAGAAGTAAAAAAAGGTTAAATCTACACAAATAATTTTCTGTGACGGTGAAGAAAACATGATAACTATTGCAAGAAAATTTCCTTGTTTGCCATGTTGGAGCTTTTGAAGTCTGAATGCTGAGTATAATATCTGCGTATAGGCGAACAGGCCTCGGGAGAGGCCTAAATCGCCGATCAAATCAAGTATAGTTTGACCAGAACACTCATGATGGCTTGGGTGCTACGTAATGTTTGACGTCATGAATGTTTGACGTCATAATCCAGATTTCTGTTGCGGGATCTCGGATCTCCTTACACCGTTTTGATCGTGAAGTCTCCGTCATCTGTAAATAATAAATAAATGATTCATCTTACACTGTAACACAGATTTGGGTGGGAGGGGGTGAGGGACATCAGGGCAATTCCCCCCCCCCCTCCTTTTTGTTGCAATCAGTCAAAACAGTAAACCAGTCACACGCACTTACACACACACACACACACACACACACACACACACAACACAGATAGTGAAGGGGGAATGGGAGATATCAAATAATGCTGAATTAATTCAAAAACAACTACAAGCAAGGAGATTCTCCGCGTTAAGGGGTGGATATTGGATAGTAAGGATTAAAGATATGCAGATCTACCCAACGTGGCCTAACCTAGCCTGAGCCAGAAGTTGGGGAAACAATACCTATCATCTGCCCCCGCTTCCCCTCCGTCACCACTCTCCCCTCCCCTCTTTTAAATGAACAAAACACGTAACTCTAGAAATGACAAAATAGAGAGCACACAGAAGAAACAAGGTGACACATCTCCCCTCCCCTAGAAAACAAAAACACTTCGTTCCATATTTGCCTAAATAGCCCATACTTGACACATCTCCATAGCAACAAGAATTGGACAAACGAACAAACACAATATTACATTCATTTAAGACTGGAACAGGCTTTTCGATCACAAGTAGAGTCAAACAAACAGATGACGAACAGTAGCAAATACAGGAAACCTCGGTTTGACTGGCATGAAAGGAAATTGTTTGTTTGCTTGTCCAGTTCTTGTTGCTATGGAGTTGTGTCAAGTATGGGCTATTTAGGCAAATGTGGAACAACGTGTTTTTGTTTTCTAGGGGAGGGGAGATATGTCACCTTGTTTCTTCTGTGTGCTCTCTATTTTGTCATTTCTAGAGTTACGCCTTTCCGGCGCTGAACTCTGAAGCGATCAAAGCTAAGTGAATTTTTTCGTTGTCCTGTTTGTTTGTATCTTGCCTGAAAAAGACCTTAGAGGTCGAAACGCGTAGTGTTTTGTCTTGTGACTTGTTTGTCCACGTTTCTCTGAGCGGTTCGCTAACATTTATTTAAGATTTGTTGAGTAAATAAATTAACTCTTGCTCCCATGATGAAATAAATTAAATACTCACCCCTAACTCCAAACTCGACTGCTTACGACACCAAATCGCCTTGTTATTTCTGCTGGCGATTTTTTGTGTCGAAGGCAGCATTTGTTTGGAATTAGGGGCGTGGGTTTATTTTATGTCATTATGGTAGCAAGAGTTACCCTACTTGTTCGTTATTGACTATTGACTGTCCCCTGCCTTAACCCCGTAGACGGATTCACACACACAATATCAATAATACATTGACAGAGTCATCCACGTAAACAACAAGAAGCTGCACACCTAGAATTAATGCGCCAAGGCCTTGCTTCAGGAGTTGCGTATTTTTAGACTGGCGTAATTATTGTTTGGAAATGTTCTTTTATCGTGTCTGAAAGTTGATTCTCCTCATTGTCTTTCATATGGCCATCAAGGTCCAAGTCAGGTGGTTCCAAGCAGACGGATTAAAATCAAACAAATGAGACTATTTGGGCGCTTCCAGTTGGCGCAAAGACTACGGGTGAGTGCAAAGGCCTGAAATATGACGTCAACAACTAAGGAGAAGGCCATGCATTTGAAGATCGTTTGTGATTTCATCGGAACATGGGAAATAATTGGTGGGAAGTTGTTCTTTTGATCAGTTATAAAGTTAACATTTAATGCTGGCTCAAATTTACGGTAGGGCTCAAAACGCTTACATGGATTATATAGTGTTTCAGTGCAAATCCTAATTGTGGCGTGTGGCCTGTATAAAGGACGTGTATACAATATCAGCTTGGACCTAGAACCTACGCAGCCCAGGATCTTTTTCACATGCGGAAGTGGTGGCGGTCATTGTCCGAGTTGTCGCTAGGGCAATATACAGTCAACGGTGAATGAGTTCTCGCTCACGAGTGGTGTAGTAGCTCGTTTCACGTCTCTGCGCATAATTAATCAACTTTGTCTTAATTACGAGTTGTATTGACATTTCAAGTGCACAGAAATCTCAGTGAGTGATTAACGTGTCGACCAGTATGATTTTTTAGAGAAATCGACGGCTACATCGGGCACAGGCCACACAAATAACAGCACAGGATGTGGCGTCGAGAGGAAATGATGGAGTAACAGTACAGATGTACCGACACAGTGTTGTGTTTGGACAGTGACGTCGTTCAAACGGAAGTGCGCTGTAGTGTTTGTGTGGCTAATTCTTGGAGTACGACATGAAATTGTGTTTCTGTTAAGTGTTCTGTGAAATGAGTGACAACAAAAACAAACGGATTTACTCTTCATCTACAGATGATAGTGACACCAGTGTTTGTGTAGAGCATACAGTGAAGCCTGATCGGAAACGTCAAAACATAGGGTCTTGTGTAGAAGAAGAGGAAAAACCAACAACATGCCGGATCTGTCAAGCAGAGACATCCAAGTAGCCCTCGCTAGAATAGAGAAACGAATGGACGGTTTAACCACAAAAGAAGACTTTGCAATCATGAAAGAAGACTTAAAAAAACCTGACAACAAATTTCATGGAGAAGGTTAGTGCGCTTGAGGGGAGGGTCTTTGAAATGGAAGCGCAGAGAGAACAGCAAGACAAAGCAGGTCAAGAACTGATAAAGAAGAACGAAACCCTACACAATATTATTAGGCAGCAGGAGATCAGAATTAAAGAAGTAGAAAAGCAGCAAAACGATCTGGATCAATACTCTCGCAGGTGTCATTTACGGGTTTTCCGTGTCCAGGAGCGAGAGAATGAGACTCCAGACGACTGTGTGCGCAAAATATGTACCCTCTTCACTGACAGCGTGGGTGTCGATGTCAAACCTGTCGACATAGAGGTGGCGCACAGGACTGGGAGGCGTAGTTCCGACAAACCCCGCCCGATACTCGTCGTACGATTCTTCGATCGCAAGAAGCGAGACCAGGTGCTGACTAACCGCCGTAAGCTGAAGGGAAGGGGTACCAGCGTAGCAGAGGATTTGACAGCGACCAACTACAGGCTCCTACGAAGTGCTATGGACCATTCGGCAACGATGTCCGCCTGGACCAGCGCTGGGAAGATATTAGCTAAAGTTAAGAACGGTGTCATTGTGAGACTGACAATTCACACGGATTTGGATGAAGCTTTCAAGCGAGCCATGTCACCAGCAAATGTTAGCATGGAGGATGGTGTGTTGGTGTTGTAGTTTGTGAAGAAAAGAGACAAAAAAAAAAGTGATGGAAGGAACGGCAAAACATTCTGTGTGTGTGGGAAGAGGGGAGAAAAAAAGTGTAATTAAAGCAGGACTGGATCAAGGACTTTACACGAAAGAAAAAGTGAGTAAAACAATTTTCAAAAACAATTGTGAAAAAAAATGATTAAGATGTCAGTATAATAACAATATAATGAGAGAGCCAACAGCAAAAATTGAAAATGAGTGCTGTTTAAAACTAAATGGCAAAATGGAGATGGGGGGGGGACAAAATAGAGGAGATTGGGGAGTGGGGGTAAAGGTGTGGAGCGGGTCCGCTGTTGAGGGTTGAGGGAAGGACAGGAAGGAGTGGTTTTGTACTTTTTGTTATTTGTTGTTATTTGTTTGGCAGCAGGTGCACACACGGTGAGCACATGCCATGTGCATGCGCGCACGCATGCGCGTATACATACACACCCACACATATATATAGTAGGCATGGATGCATGTGGGCACTTGCGATTGGGTGTTGGCGCGCGCGCGAGTAAACAGAGAGAGAGAGAGAGAGAGAGAGAGAGAGAGAGAGAGAATCTGTATCAATACATATGCATACGTAAGGATATATAAGAACATATTTTCGGAAATACAGAAACATGTGCACGCTGGCGCGCGGCGCGCGGTCGCGCGCGCGCGGTGCGCGCGCGCGCACACACACGCTCGCGCGCACACACATACACACTATACTTTTAAACATGTAACATCATTATTTCATAACTGAATTACAGCTACAGTCAATGAACTTTTTATACTCATACAATTTTTTTGTTGTGGTGGTTGTTGTTTTTTTTTTTTGCTTTGATATAAAAGTATGAACATGTGTACATATAACTATAAAACGCGCGTACAGTCGCTCATGCGCGCACGCGCGCGCGCGCGCGTGCGCGCGCGCGCGCACACATGCGCACAGACGCGATCACGATCGTTTAATATTACTTTTAGTAAACAGCACGCGCGCGCGCGCGCGCGCGCGCGCGCGCACAACATACATACAATGCGTGCAAAAGCATTCGCGCGCGTGTGCGTGTGCGTGCGCGCGTGCGAACACATACATACGCACAGGCACATGTAGGTTAGAATAAGTATTTTGTAACTTGCAAGATCATATTCATATACAATATGTTTCCCCCCTCCTTTATTGCTATGGTGGATATGGTGATGATGGTATTGCTGATTATGATGTTGATGACAGTGTGTGCATGTGTGTTTGTCTGGGTTCTTCTGGTAGATGGGGGAGCTAAAGGAAAACATCATTGCCCCTTTGGGGAATCCCCAGCAAAGAGTACAGATGTACCAAACGGGAAAAATATGTCATAGGGTTCATCAAGTGAGCTGTGAGAGGCTAAGCTTTATCCATGACATGAGCTCAGATGTGGCATATTGCATCAAACTGCGTGTGTTTGTCGCGCGCGCGCGCGCGCGCGCGTGTGTGTGCGTGCGCGCGGATGTGTGTGTGTGTGTGTGTGTGTGTGTGTGTGTGTGTGTGTGTGTGTGTGTGTTTTGTTTTTTTCCATCTCTCTCGTAACTGTCCCGTTTGTCACCTGGTATTCACCGCCACCCCGCCCTTCCCTCCCATGTTTCTCCCCATGTTTCTTCTCCTGTAAGAAAGGAAAAGGTTATACATTTTTGCCCGTTCTTGTTGTGCGTTTTGATTGACAGTTATGTATGTGTACATTTATGTGTGTGTGTGTGTGTGTGTGTGTGTGTGTGTGTGTGTGTGTGTGTGTGTGTGTGTGTGGATGCATAACAGATTTCAAACAAAACTTAAACAGTAGATCACTCGTCATTTTGAGTCGTATTCAGGAACACAGGTTATGTCACACTAATTATTGAGATACTTTGCCTTATGTAATGTGCCCAGCGAGACTCATTCAGAAATGTTATTTTATGTTCTATATTGTTTGTGTTTATTTTGTCATGTCCAAGAATTCTTTGTATACATTTTTTGTTACAACAGGTCCAAGGTTTTTCTTTGTCATATTTATGATATAATTTGTGATGTACATGATGATGATCATAGCATAGTGAAAATGAGTATGGAGAGCATATACAGCACTAGCAGTTTGAAAGAACATTATGGGAATGGATAGTTTGATGATGTCATCTCTAAATTGCCAGGGTCTGGGTAACTATGAAAAACGAAAAGATGTCTTTCAATATTTAAGGCAAAAGGAATTTCTGTATATTTTTTACAAGATACACATTTTACTAAGAAATTAGAGCGGCAGATACGAACTGAATGGGATATGAATGCTTTTTTTTCTTCTAATAATAGTAGATCAAGAGGGGGTTGCCATATTGTTAAATAATAATTTTGATTTCAAAATAGAACAAATAATCAAAGATACAAAAGGAAACTATATTGTTTTGGTGTTGAATACAATGGGACAACAGATTGTATTAGTGAATGTTTACGGTCCAAATCGGGATGAACCAGATTTTTTCGAGACTATACAAAACAGAATTGAAGATTTAGGTATTGAAGGTAATTATCGGTGGAGATTGGAACTTGGTATTAAATCCAAATTTTGATTACTATAACTATAAAACATATTAATAATGTCAAAGCAAGAGAAGCAGTATTAGAGATGATTTCCAAATATGAATTAGTAGATATATGGAGAGAATTGAACCCAGAAGTTCTCCGATACAGTTGGAGAAGAACAAATCCTTTTCAACAAAGCCGTTTAGATTTTTTTTTTTTTCTGACACTTTAGTAACCAATGTTAGTAACGCTGATATCCTCTTTGGATATAGAAGTGATCACTCTTTAATAACAATAGAGGTAACATTTAAAGATGAAGAAAGAACCAAAGGGTTTTGGAAATTTAACTCCTCATTGTTGAAAGATCATATTTATGTTGAACTCATTAACAATACTATAGAAGAAATGAAAGAACAATATGCAGCATTGCCTTATACAAGAGAGAATGTAAAAAGAATACCAGCTGATCGGATTCAGTTCATGATATCTGATCAATTGTTTTTAGATACACTGTTAATGGAAATTAGAGCAAAATCTATTACGTACAGCATAAATAAAAAGAGGGATTTAATAAAACATGAACAAGATCTAGAAAGAGAAATACAAACTCTAGAGAGAAAGTCGTTTATAGATGAAGATGACATGATAGTTTTGAATGAGAAAAAAAACACAAATAGCAGAAATTAGGAAAACAAAACTAGAAGGTATTATTTTAAGATCCAAAGCAAGATGGGCATCTCAAGGAGAGAAAATCAATAAATACTTCTGCTCTTTAGAAAAAAGGCATTTTGTAAGCAAACGAATGTTGAAACTGGTGACAGATAACGGTCGAACACTATTCGAAAGAGATGAGATGTTGCAGGAGACAAAATCCTTTTTTCAGAATTTATATAAACAAAAGAATCCCGGGAAATAGACATTGATAATTACATACACAGTTTGCCAAAGTTACCTGAAACAGAATCTGAAACCTGGAAGGGTTCATAACTAAAGAAGAAGCATCTGAAGCATTAAAAAGCATGCAAAATGATAAAAAAGCCAGGTACAGATGGAATGACAGTGAATTTCTTTAAGTTTTTCTGGAGACAGTTAGGTGACTTCGTGGTTCGGTCATTAAACGAGGGATTTATTAAGGGAGAAATGTCAATAACTCAAAAGGAGGGAATAATAATTTGCATACCTAAAAATGAAAAACCTAGGGAATATTTAGGAAATTGGACCAATCTCACTCCTGAACGTTACATATAAAATTGGATCAACGTGTATAGCAAACAGGATGAAAAGGGTTATATCTAAATTAATCCATGAAGATCAAACCGGATTTATATCAGGAAGATACATTGGAGATAACATTCGAATTTTGTATGACTTAATACATTATTTAGAAAATAAAAAACATGCCAGGTCTGTTGGTTTCTATTGATTTTGAAAAAGCTTTTGACTCAATTAACTGGAACTATATGGAAAAAGTTTTGAATGCATTTGGCTTTGGTAAAGATATAATTAAATGGATACATACCTTCTATACTAACATCAAGTCCTACGTGATCGTGAATGGAAAAATTTCAAAAAGCTTTGTAGTAGCCAGAGGATGCCGGCAAGGAGACCCAATATCGCCATATTTGTTTTTTTCTGTGTGCTGAGATATTAGCATGCAAAATCCGTGAAGATAAAGAAATTAAAGGATTCAGATATCAGATACAGAATTTAAAGTAAGCCAGTTTGCTGACGACACCTCATTTACGTTAGAGGGAGATCAAAAGTCATACGAAAGACTGTTCAATACTCTAGAGGAATTTGAAGAATTCTCAGGCCTAAAGTTGAATTTTGAAAAAACTATCAATGTATGGTTAGGTAAAAATAAGAAATCAAATATTAGATACTTAGCTAATAAGCGCATGATATGGAATCCCCCAAAATTTAAAATACTTGGGCTTTGGTTTACTACTGACCTATCGCACTTAACAGAAATCAATACAGCAAGCAAATATGTCGAAGTACAAACCTTGTTTAAAATCTGGTCTAGAAGGATCTGTACACCACTGGGAAGAGTAGCCATCTTAAAATCGCTTATATATTATCAAAATTAGTATACTTATGGATATTATTGCCAAATCCACCAGATGATTATATTAAACAATTACAGAAAATGTGTTTTGATTTTGTGTGGGATAAAAAAAACAGATAAAAAAAAAACGAATTTATTCAGTTCATAATGTCGAAAATGGAGGCATTGGAATTCCAAATATACAAGCCTTTATTCAGGGTCTGAAATTGTCTTGGATAAGAAACTGATGACAGGCAATCAAAATGGAAGAAATTAATGAAAGCTCATATCCAGAAAGTGATCAGTTAAAAACTGCTATGGTGCTAAGAGATTTACAAATAATAAATATAATCAGTTTTGGAAAGACGTATTTAATGCTTATGATAAATTAAACACTAATGTTGAATTAGATAACAACAAAGAGATGTCTGCTGAACCCATATTTTTCAACAACAAATTCAAAATAAATAATAGTCATTTCTTTTTTAAAACTTGGAACCTAAAAAATGTATACCTTGTGAAAGATGTTTTGAAAGAAAATGGAGAGTTTTTAAAACATGACGAATTTTCAGAAAAGTGGGGTCTAACAGTAAATTATCTTAACTACTTTGGTTGCATTCAAGCAATCAAAGAATATGCCAGAAAAAGAAATATAATCTTCGAAAATAACTGTAGTAACGAAAATAATAAATCAGTACAAATAATATTTGAAGTACATAAAGGAACAAAGATTTTTTTTTTACAGTTTTACTCTTAGAGAAACATGTAATATTCGACATAAAAGCCTTTATGAACTGGGAAACTCAATTAGCCATATATATTAATTGGGAGACTGTTTTTAAAAAAAGATTAATAAAATAAAAGAAATAAAGCTTAAATGGTTTCAACTGAAACTGTGTCATGGAATTTTAGTGTCAAATATCCTATTACAAAAAATGGGAGTAACTGATATGATGATAAATGCAACTTTTGTTGCAATGAAAGAGATACTGTGCAACATTATTTATGGTACTGCCCATTCTCCCAGATGTTCTGGAAAGATTTTGAAAAAAAAAAAAAGAGAGAAATGCAGTAACTGTGAAAGATTATCACTTAATGTTGAATTGATTTTATTTGGCACAGACGATACAACACTAACTGAAGATACTTTTGATCTAATTATTTTATGGGCAAAATTCTTTATTTATAAGTGCAGGATAACTCATATAAAACCAAAACTGGAAATATTTTTGACTGAGTTAACCCGTAGGTATACACTGGAAAAATGTGTACATGTATTAAATATGTGTTACTATGATTTTAAAAAAGAAGTGGCTACCATACTCAGGATTATTGTTGGAGGGATAGCAATCGATATGGATGATCCTTCAATACACTGTATAGATGCTGTGTTTAAAAATTAAAAATAAAAAGGGGGGGGGGGGGGGGGGGGGGGGGGGGGGTCCATACATATTGAATAGTACTGACATATGCTATGAACAAAGAATTCAAAACATGATTTTGTGTGTGCTGTATGAGGACCTTGTAGAAAACACCCTTTGCATTAACATTATAATTTTTGTATTTGTACATATATAGTGTTTATGAGAAAGTACTCTTTTTGTTTTGTGGAATAATCAACTATCAACTACACACACACACACACACACACACACACACACACACACACATTATTTGCGTCAAAATGCAATTCATTCTGTTCTGAGTTTTAAATACATGCGGGTAAGTTACCTTGGCAACTGCGAAAAAAAAAACAGATGGGGCTGGGGGGGGAGGGGGGGGGGGGGGGGAGAGGGGGGGGGGGGGGAGGGGTGGGGAGTGTAACTCAAAAGCTTCAGACCATTTTCCCCAACCAGGTACTTTGTGAAGAGTGGAATCTCGCAAAGGGACGCAAAATGGTGATTAACAGAGAGCTGGGAAAGCTGGGAAACCGTGAACGTGATATAAAAATAAGGGAACAGAAACAAATGTGATTAAATCTGGCTAGATGGATCATCATGAGAGAGAGAGAGAGAGAGAGAGAGAGAGAGAGAGAGAGAGAGACAGACAGACAGACAGACAGACAGACAGACAGAGACAAAAAAAACAGAGGCAGAGACAGAGGAAGGGAGGTGGACAGAGAGACAGACAGACAGACAGAAACCTTATAATTCACAAGGTATACAACCCTGTCAAAACATACACTTCTCAGTCTTACCCGGTGCTTCCCCTTGATCGTTCACGCCCTCGCCCGGCGCGAGGTTGTCTGCAGGTGGGGAGGTGGCATGGGCCACGTGAGTGGTTTTAGGCAGGACTTTCAGCAGTAACACGCACAGGCCCACTGACGTCAGAAGAGCCAGTCCTGACAGGTAGAAGATGCCGTCTACCTGACCGACGTTTTCCATGATGGCTTCTGTTGACACGGAGAGAGAGAGAGAGAGAGAGAGAGAGAGAGAGAGAGAGGGAGAGAGGAGAGAGAGGGGGGGGGGGGGAGGAGGAGGATCAGAGGTTATTTGTGTTCTGTCGTTGTCATTGTCATATTCACGGTTACTGCAGATAGCTTATTATGTAAGGTTGAAATCATTTTCGAAATCCTTACACTACTATTACCTCTTCTTCTTTATCTGCCGCTTCAGCCTTTAGGAGAGAGAGAGAGAGAGAGAGAGAGAGAGAGAGAGAGAGAGAGAGAGAGAGACGAGACAGAGAGAGACAGAGAGAGAGAGAGAGAGAGACTGACAGACAGACAGACAGACAGAATGTCAGACAGAGACAGAGACAGAGACAGAGAAGGCAAGCATGTTGCAGCACAGCCAAGCGCAAAGGACCATGTCAGAGCTGTCAGGGCCAGCCTTTAGGCGTGCCACAGGCAGGCGAAGACACGAGGTAAAGGGCAAAGGTGGGCTGCCTCTAAGACTGACAAGCCATGAAGATACAAGGTCTCTGACACGCTCCTCCCCTCCATCCCCTCCCTTCAAACCGTTTCCTGGAAGATGTTCTTTCAGTCAGACCACTGAATCCTATTAGTTAGGCGTCGCCACGGGTAGTTTTCTTTTCTCAATTAACTCATGTCAGCATATCTCCATATTGACTGGTGTACCGTTTGATGGTCTGGCGCACTTCAACAGAGTAGCATCTTGCAACAGCACTTCGTTTTCATGGCTTGCATTCTTCTGTCAAGATACGCTGTGAGTGTTCCTGTTTTTCACACGCGAAAACTTCCATCTTGTGTACAGACACAATCAGCCGTGTCTCCCTGACGAGTCCGATCCAGCGACGAAAGGCTTAGGAGCAGGCAATACAAATAGATCTGCCTTCGAGGGGATTACGATGGTTCCATCATGCAGCTAGTGAAGAGGTTTCATATTTATAATATATTTTCTTAATTCTATGTTCCAATTTTCTTCATCTTCACCCCCCCCCCCCCCCCCCCCCAAGTCATCTTTGCCACTGTGATGACGGAAGGGTTGTTGGCCTGCGCTTGTTTTCCCCCCCCCCCCCCCCCCCACCCCCCCCCCCCCCCCCCCCCCCCCTACTATTAGATTGTTCGTCTTTGTATTTGTCTGACTTTATTCAAGTTTAAAAGGCTGTGCCAGTCTTGAAGAAAAGTTACTCCGTGTGAGGTTTTCTTATGGGAGCAAGAGTTACCCTACTTGTTTATTGTTCGATCTTGTGTTTGGTGGAAGTGATTTTGACCTTCCAAAAAGTGGTCAGTCCGGACACCACTGATGTTGCTTTTGCTGACTTTGAGGGGATTTTTCAGTTTGGATTCCTCATGGCAAATGGGTCCAAGGTAAGTGAAAGTGAACATACCCCTACAAACATAATCGTGGGTGAAATAACTGACAATCTGAGCAACCATGAATTATTTGCTTACTGTTATCATTCACTTAATAATCATGAAATTTGACGGCATTCACATTCTGGGAATGAAATAAGAAGGTGAGCTGCTTTCGTGATCAGGAAAAGAAAATGAATATGTACGAATCATGAAAATCATCGCCAAGGCCGACATCGCTTTTGTCACATTTTTGACACGCTCTGTCTCTTCTGGAATGTCATATTCCTCCGGAGTGGACTGGACATCCAAGGATTAAAGTCATGAAACGAAGGATGCGAAATAGAACCTTTTAGGGGTGGAAATCGTTAAAGAGTTCACAAAACTAAAACGGATTGAGTTGCAAAGTGAGACGACTGCAGACGGAAATCTAAAACAAATCTTAAATTAATGTTAGCGAACCGCCCAGAGAAACGTGGACAAACGAGTCACAGACAAAACACAACGCGTTTCGACCTCTTAGGTCTTCTTCAGGTGAGACACAGACAAATGAAATAACGAAAATGCACTTAGCTTTGATAGCTTCAGATCGCTTCAGAGTTCAGCGCAAGGAAGAAGGCGTTGAATGAGAACGAGGCTGTTGGAAGGTAAAAAAAGACAGCCTCGTTCTCATTCAACGCCTTCTTCCTTGCGCTGAACTCTGAAGCGATCTGAAGCGATCAAAGCTAAGTGCATTTTCGTTATTTCATTTGTCTGTGTCTCACCTGAAGAAGACCTAAGAGGTCGAAACGCGTTGTGTTTTTTGTCTTGTGACTCGTTTGTCCACGTTTCTCTGGGCGGTTCGCTAACATTTATTTAGATTTGTTTAAAAACGGGTAGTTTATAACTGAAAATGAAGGATGCGAAAGAGAACCTTTTAGGAGTGGAAATCGTTAAAGAGTTCACAAAACTGAAACGGGTTGTCTACAACTGAAACAAAAGATGCCAAAGAGAACCTTATTGGAGTGGAAATCGTTATATAATTCACAAATTGAAAGGGGTTGCCTATAACATAAACGAAAGAATGCGAAAGAGAACCTTTTAGGGGTGGAAATTGTTAAATAATTCACAAACTGAAACGGATTTTCTAGAACTGTTATAGATTCCATCGGCATCAGTATGAAACCACCAGTGACGCAGATACTTATCTTGAAGACCATGTTTTTATTCAGGCTTTTAATTTAAAGCCACATCGGAGGTATACGTGCAAACAGCCCAGCAGCAATGGTAGAGTTTCACTTTCACTGCGCACGCTGGCGCTTTACTTCTTCCTTTGCGGGTGGGATTACATGTTCTAATCATAGACCCCGATCCAGTGCATCGCATGTCGTGGCTTTAAGTAGTCAGGAGTGAGTGGAGTGAGAATATTAACTGATTCAGACATGTACCAACTAATTCCGTGAAAACTTTCATCACACACGTGTCATCATTAGCGTCTCCTCGTCCTCATCAACATCGTCATTTTGGATTCATCAGGAGTTTGTATGTATGTATGTATGTATGTATGTATGTATGTATGTATGTACGTACGTACGCATGGCACAGGCACATGATGGCGTTAGCGTCCTCACACCTGCACTCTTGTCCGCTACCAGCGAGCCCAGACCACTGGAAGAGGAGGTGAGGCCGACTGCCAGGGGCAGATGGTCCGTTCCCAGCGTCAGTGGTATGACGTAATACATCAGCGGCTTTCTGAGGCCTGGACACACGCCAACATGGAAGGAGTGAATCAACTCTCGGTCAGAATAAACGGGAACACCTACTGAAGGTTATACTGAGTGTTGTTTATCTTAGGCCTGAAGAAGGCCTGAGAGGTCGAAACGCGTCGTGCTTTCTGAGACCAGGACGCAACCATGTTCGGAGACAGTCACATTCTAGTCAGAGCAATAACAACAGCCGCACTGAAGTTCAGCCGGGCTCCCTCCCTCCCCTTCCCTCCCCTCCCCTCCCCTTCCCTATCATCGACTCATCGACTCTCCCCCCCCCCCCCCCCCCCTCCCCCATCCCAAACATCAAAGTCAGGTTGGCGCGGTGGGGTGGAGAAGAAGGTAGGGGTGAGGGGGGGGGGGGAGCTGCTGCCTCCTCCTTCCCTTCACCCACTTCTGTCCTCCTCTGTTCCTACTCCACAGTAACATCAAACCGTGTCCAAGCCGCTCGGAAAATCAACACGACGGCGACAACATGGATGTTCAGTTTCATTATACCGCGTGGTCACTGCAGGGGCCTTTCAAGGCTGAGAGAGAGAGAGAGAGAGAGAGAGAGAGAGAGAGAGAGAGAGAGAGAGAGAGAGAGAGAGAGAGAGAGAGAGACAGACAGACAGACAGACAGAAAAACAGACAGACAGACAGACAGACAGACAGACAGATAGAGACCGAGAGGGACAGAGATCCAACCAACTAGCCCAACAAACCAAGGAGAAAGAGAAAACTCGCTGCGTACCATACAACAAACCAAAGATGGCACAATAGGCAATGGCGTAGTGGAAGGTGTCCCTGATGATCTGCACGGTCAAGGTGAGGCTCCCCATCCCCGCGCCCCACACCGCCATCAGCACCAGCGACAGTGGCAGGGAGGGCTGGCACCGTGCCACACAGGCACTGACCAGGGAGCCCAGCAAGGCGCCGAACGCCATGCACAGCACCAGTAATTTGGAGAACCGGAACAAGTCGCCGCCCGCCGCATCGATGTAGGAGCGTGGGAGATCCGCCCCTGCACGAGAGAGAGAGAGAGAGAGAGAGAGAGAGAGAGAGAGAGAGAGAGAGAAGAGAGAGAGCGAGAGAGAGAGAGAGAGAGAGTGTGTGTGTGTGTGTGTGTGTGTGTGTGTGTGTGTGTGTGTGTGTGTGTGTGTGTGTTCATCAGAAAATTTCTCGCCTTCTCCTCTCTTTCCTTCTGTTTTCGTCTTTGTCTGTCTGTCTGTCTGTCTGTTTGTCTGTCTCTCTCTCTCTCTCTCTCTCTCTCTCTCTCTCTCTCTCTCTCTCTCTCTCTCTCTCTAACAGATTGTTACAGTCTCTATCTCCCCCGCGTTCAGAGAGTAAACACATAAACCTCCACAATTGAAAAAATAAAGATAAAATGCTATATCAGATATTAACTGAGATGAATCCTCGCTTTCCTTTTTTTTTTTTTCTTAAATAAAACATGCTTTGTAACAAGAATTTGTTTTCATTGTATTACCGTTTTGTCAGTGGTAAGTACTGGCAGACGGTTCAACTGACAATAAACTGGTTTCAGTCAGGAATTTTGTGTATGAATGGCACAGATGAACACGGGACGTGAAGGATCGATTATCTTTCGACACCTTTCATCGTCAGACCACACACACACACACACACACACACACACACACACACACACACACAGAGGCAGAGAGCCAATTAGAGAACAGGAAATGGGAGATGACTTCAAAATGCAACACCAAACTCCAACCAGGGCAAACATATCTGTCCTCTCCCTGTATATCGTGCACAGCGTAAGACTTTGTACATGACAGCAGCAGATCACTTCACTGAACATTTTTGAACGGGTCTGAGTGCCTGATAGAAATAGGTAGGTGTTCCTTTCATTTTATTTCATTTATTTGTTTTCTTTTTTGTAAACAGCCTTTAGCACAGCTCCTACAATGACTCAAAAGATTAAACTTTATCATTTTATGCATTGTGACCTGTTTTTTTTTCTGTAACTAGGGATAGGCTACCTTTCCTTTAATTCGAAATTGGTAACAACCAACACGACATAATTTTTGTCAACTCTCATCACCATCATCACAGCCATTATTTTTTTTTTCCAAGGAACAGGCACATGAGCGTCCTCGTTCGTATCTAATTCTTACTGGCAGCCAAAAGTCGACTCAAGTCACGTCAAGTCCAGTCCAGTCAAGTCGAAACTATCGTTATTGAGGGTTGAAGAATAAGTTTTTCAGCCTCTGTACATCCTGCCCTCATTTAAAAAAAAAGAAAAAGAGAGGGGGGGGGGGGGGGGGGGGGGGGGGGGGGGGGGGGGGGGGGGGGGGGGGGGGGGGGGGGGGGGGGGGGGGGGGGGGGGGGGGGGAGGAGGAACATACAACCTATGAACACAAACATTACATTTTCAAAAACGCCAAGTTCTACCGTGCAATTACATCGCATTACAATTATATCACATATCAAACAAGAATAAAACTCTCCTTGGAACATTAATTCAAATGCAGAGAGAGAGAGAGAGAGACAGACAGACAGACAGACAGACAGACAGACAGACAGACACAGACAGAGAGTGAGAGAGAGGGTGACAAGGGAATCATATTGATGGAAATGACCTTTACATGCTACGCAAAGTTTCCTTTAGATGCTTTTTTAAATGTCTGTTTCGAATTAATTGATTTTAAGGAGGAAGGCAAATTATTGAATGCGATCCCTCCAGAATAAACAAAACTTGATTTATAAACATTTCTTTGGGGGTCTGGAAAATGACAGTTTGAGTGTATGTTTATTTTTATTGATGACAAAGCTTTTAAGGAATTTTTCCAAACTGATCCATTCATTACATTGTACATGCACAAGCATTTGTGGAAGCAGAAACAATCTTTAAATGTAAGAATATTTAAACTTTTGTGATCACTTTTTGTCAAGGTATTGGATTTCAACAAAATTAATTCAATGGCCTTTTATGTAGACGACTTACTTGTTTCAGAGTAGTTTCCCTTAAAGTGGATGCATAATTGACAGAAAAAGGACATGTGCATGAAAGAATATCTTTCTGAAATGAAGATTTAGAACATGTTTAATTTTTGCAAGTTGATATATGCACTTAGAAATATGCTTTCCAAGATCCGCATTGTGGTAAGTCCAAGAAAAATCGTTGTCAACGATAACGTCTAAGACTTTATGCAATGTAACCTCTTCAATAATTTGTCTTTGAGCATGAAATGGTGCAAATCAGGAATTCCAGTTCCACCGTTAGTTCCACCGTTTTTGACGTGTTATGACATACAGGTAATCAGCCTGTTAATATTTTTTCTGCAGGTTACTTACTAGTTCAATTGGATTACTACTGTGAGATTATAATGAGGTATGAACAAACATTTCCCAACAACACTCTTTATGTAATGGTAAGTCATTTTTATAATAGAAAAGAGGAGGGGCCCCAATATTGACCCTTGAGGGACACCAATTTTTAAATGGGAGCTACTTTGACTTTTTAAAATAATTTCAACAAACTGTTTACGATTAGTGAGAAAAGAAGTCATGAAGTTAAAGACTGTAATCGATACTTTGTAATATATAACCCTTTTCTATTAGAAGGGAATGGTTTATAGCGTGAAATGCTTTTGCAAAATCTACAAACATAATTCCAGCGAAAAGGGGACTCACCTAGACCAGTGAAGAAAAAGATGGCGGCCAAGACATACACCAACGGCGACTTCAGCATTGCCAACCCACTGATGTTCAACATTCGCGCCCTTAGGCTCTCCTCAGGGGCATCCCGCATATGCAGATTGAGTGGTGTCAGGGTCTGGGCTGCAGCGATGGCTATGGCATAGGTGGCAGCCTGATACTGGAGAAGGCTTGCCCATGACGAGCTGCTGCCACGCCGATTATCGGGAAAAGTAAATTCTGTTGGAGAAAAGAGGAGTTACAAAAAAAAAAAAAAAAAAAAAAGTTTGGGCGGAAGATTGGATGGTATGTGTTTTGTTTACTTTTGTATTAAAAAAAAGTCCTGTTTGAAGTTTTGAGCCGAAAATCTCTTGTCTGTATGGTAAAATGATACGTAAATAGATTGACTGGATTTCGTTTTAGACGGTCTCGTTCTCGTTTTAAGACGGTCTCGTTTTCTCCCTCTCTCTCTCTCTCTCTCTCTCTCTCTCTCTCTCTCTCTCTCTCTCTCTCTCTCTCTCTCTCTGCACAATATCAAAATTAAGAAATCTATTTAATGAAAGCAGTTGCTAACAATTCATAACTGCGCAGTTAGGACAGTTATTACCTTCAGTTATTCTGATGGGAAATAATTTTAAAGGTTAATGAAAGCCAGTTTTTGAAGTTTTGCCAAGTTTCGTTAATGTGAATTACAACGAGTGGTTAATTTGACGGTTCGGTGGGTTTTGTCTTACTATCCAACATTCTCATTCCTTTTCAAGTGTACACTTCTGCCAGCCATTGCTTCTGTCTGTGTTTTCTTCGACTGAAGATTACAAGTCACGGAATTCCAGTTAATCCATCTCTCTTCACGGGATAACGAAGGAATACAAATTATTACTGCTGAAGCAAGATGGTAACCCTCTACAGTCAGTTTTCACTTTAATTTGTTTGCCAGGATGAACAATCGGGTGACACTGTGCACTGCCCATACCCCCACGCTCTATAAAAGAAAACAAAATCTTCGCAACCTAGCCGCCGTGAAGATTATCGGTCTCATTTTGACCCAAAAACGCTCATATGAAATTCAGACCTGAACGAAGAAGAACACAGATCTGAACGAAAAAGAACACAGACCTGAACAAAGAACACAGACCTGAACGAAGAACACAGACCTGAAGGAAAAAGAACACAGACCTGAAGGAAAAGAACACAAACAAGAACACAGACCTGAAGGGAAAAGAACACTGACCTGAACGAAAAAGAACACAGACCTGAACGAAGAAGAACACAGACCTGAACGAAGAAGAACACCGACCTGAACGAAGAAGAACACAGACCTGAACGAAGAACACCCCGACCTGAACGAAGAAGAACACAGACCTGAAGGAAAAATAACACAGACCTGAATGAAGAACACAGACCTGAACGAAGAAAAACACAGACCTGAACGAAGAACACACAGACCTGAACGAAAAAGAACACAGACCTGAACGAAAAAGAACACAGACCTGAACGAAGAACACGGACCTGAACGAAGAACACAGACCTGAACGAAAAAGAACACAGACCTGAACGAAGAACACGGACCTGAGCGAAAAAGAACACCGACCTGAACGAAGAAAAACACAGACCTGAACGAAAAAGAACAAAGACCTGAACGAAGAACACAGACTTGAACGAAAAAGAACACAGACCTGAACGAAGAAGAACACAGACCTGAACGAAAAAGAACACAGACCTGAACGAAGAACACACGGATCTGAACGAAGAACACAGACCTGAAGGAAAAAGAACACAGACCTGAACGAAGAACACGGACCTGAGCGAAAAAGAACACAGACCTGAACGAAGAAGAACACAGACCTGAACGAAAAAGAAGACGATGATGGCCAGGTAACCGGAAGCTTCCTGTATGGAGAGCACGCACAGAGGACGTTCCCGGAAGTACTCCATCAGCGCCACCAGTACTGATGTCACCAGCAGGTTGTTCCCTATACCTGCACGGAGAGCAGTCTTGACGTTCATAGAGAAAATAAACAATATAGGTATTGTGCGTGCGTAGTTTATTCTCTTCCACTACCATTCTTTACACACACACACACACACACACACACACACACACACACACACACACACACACACACACACCTGGCAGCACCCCCAGCAGGAAGATCATGGCGGCAGTGCCAGAGCCAGGCAGAATGGAGGCCAGCACACAGGCCACGCCGGACACCACCGCTCCCCCCAGCGCCGTCGCCCGGTAGTTGGCCACAGTGATGGCCACGCCACTCAGGATGCCTGTCACCAATCAGTCGACCAGAGGAGTGAGCGAAAGAAGAAAGAGGGGAAAAACAACAGCAGGCATAGTATCAGCCTCATTAGACCAGCTACGCAAATTCCAATCTTAACCCTCACCAACTAGCGCACCACGCTGATGATACTACCTTGTAATCGCACAAAAAAGATGGGACGAGAGAAAAGAATAGATGATGGAGAACAGTGAGAATTTGTCGTTAGAAACTCCAGGGAGAGCTAGGTAGGGGGCAGATCTTCAAAGAAGAAGACCCTCATTCAGTGTCTCAGCCCTGAACTTCTAACACTATATGGGGCCCTGGCCACATCCAGATCATGAATCCAGGATACACACCCTCCCCCCTCCCCGCCCCTGCATCCACCCCGCCATTCAGACTAATAAAAAAACAAGAAGAGAAGAAGAAGAAGAAGAAGAAGAAAAGAAGAAGAAGAAGAAAGAAGAAGAAGAAAATCCATCACCAACTTTCGAAAGAGAAGACCAGTGTGGCCGTTGGTATGGATGAAGCGTATACACATAGCATGCACCCTGCGTGAAAAAAAAGTTGAAAAAAAAATGAAGGAAGGAAGGAAATTGAATGAACTATATTAACTGGATGACAACGGAAAACGACTGAATGAAACGCCGGCAGGCAGCTTTTCAGTCGGCACTACCCAGGTAGGCAGCCCGTTGTGTACACAAGTGTGGATTGTCAGTGCCTGCAATCTTTGGCATGGTGCTATATAAATGCTATGTTGTTGTGTGTTGTTGTTATCATTATCATTATCATTGTTGTTGTTGTTGTTGTTAGTATTATTAAGAAGAAGAAGAAGGAAGAGGGAAGATATGAAAAAAGTATGTTATCAAGTAGGCAGT
>JADBJO010003441.1:152500-162500 GCA_016801955.1 Conus betulinus | reverse complement strand
TGAATTGTGATTGAAAATACGTTGCATTACAGCACTATGTGCGCACAGTATTGTGTATGGCCTACCATTTGCGTCTAAAAGCCACAAGGTGCACCAGACAGACAATAGTTCTTACAAAGGAGTCAGGGATTCGTCCATTCCCCACCAATGAATTAGTCTGCAATCAGTGCAATTACTTTGATACATACCAGACAAGCCGTAGATCCTTTTGATAGGTGTCGACGACCACGTGGTCCTGTACAGCCGCCCCTCCTCGTCCGGCGGACAGCTGTAGGCCGTCATCGTAGTGGTGAACTCTTTTGCTGCTCTCTTGGCTCGCCTCACTCTGGGCTGCCTCGCTGGACTGGTCCACTCTGCCCAGGGCAGGGCTGAGGGGGGTGAGGGTGGAAGTGGCGTTCTGTGTCCTGTCCAACTGCCCAGAACGCCTGTCTGGTTCTGTGACGCCTGAAAGGTTACACGTACTCTTCCGTCTGGTTTTTGTTACAGCTGGAATAACAGCGGTGAACTGCGGCGGTTTTCTATGCTGTTGCTGGTAGTGGTGGTAGCTGCAGACTGTTTAGCGAAGGCAATTGTCGTTTCAGGGGTTTTTTGGCTTCAAGACTGTGAACGGCAGTTTGACTGGCTCTGCGAGTGATAACACGGGTGTCTTGCCGGAAGAGGTATCATGGGAAGGAAAAGGGAGGCTTCGGGTTTGTTTCTGCCACTGCGCTATCAGGAAGGACCTTTTCATGTGGATCGTTCTCTCTTGGTTCCGGGAATCGACGGAATTTCGGCTCTGCAGTCACGTCGTTCGGTGGTTGTCGATGGCTGGAACTGACCTGGTATTTTCTGTGTCATTCCCTGACAGCAGACTGCTTCTCTCGCCACTGTGATCTCTGGAAATGGAAAATAGATCGATGTTCCGTGAGATCAAAGCCATCGTCTGTCTTCGTTTGACCCACCTTTGAACATAAGCTCCGTCTCTTCATAGACGTCTCCATCCCAACACACAATGACGACAGAGCCAGAACGTCACAGAGTGACGCAGACCTTTTCTTCCTCCTCCCGAGCGGACTCCGGCTGGTGTTTCTTACAGCTGACGTCAGCGCAAGCCGCTGCTGGCAGTAACGATGCTCTGGGTACAGGCTACAGAAGGAAGCAGGATCAAACCCTGTGGGCCCCACAGGCACTGTCGTTACCTCTGCTTTCCTTGGTACTGCTGTATCGCTGGAGATGAGGATGAAAGAGAGTACAGAGCTGAAGACGTTGACGATAGGCAATACGAAGAGAGCTGCCATCACGATTCCAGTTTTTCGGCAGCAGGTTACTTTGGTTTCACCGTTATCAACCTCAGCATCGTCGACGGCTGTCAAAGTGACTCCCGTTTCCAGCTCTAGTTCTTCTGGGGCGTCCTCATCCTGTTGAATATGAGGTTAGAACATCAGAAACTGATCTTCAGCCGTCAAAAACGCATGGAATCTGAACAAGCCATCTTTTTTGCGATTCTAGTAAGTGTTTTTAAAAGAAGGGATGTTGCTGTTTGTTTTTTATATAATGGTAATGTTGTTAGTTGTCTTCATGTTTTTTTTTTTTTTTTTTTTTAAAATTCACTTTCATTCCGTTCTTGTTATTATTGCTGTTGCCGTTTAGTGTTAATGTTCCGATTGCTTTTTTTATGCCGTTATTGATGATATTATGACACATATTGTTGATGGTTTTGATTGTGTAAGCATTTTGTCCTTCTCATTGTCTGTTTCACAGTTGTGTGTGTGCGTGCGCGCGCGCACTCACGCATGCACGCACGCACGCACACCACACGCACACACACACACACACACACACCACTGACCTACCTTTCTTTCCTTTTCCACAGTCTTGGCAAACCCTGACGACAGGAAATCACCGAGGCCCAGACCTCCCTCCAGGCTTGAACCGAAGACAGCATCCCTTCTTTAGCGGCGTCCTTCAGGACAGAAGCGGCCTCCTCTTTCTCCTCCTCCACTTCCTCCACTGTCAGGCTCTCCTTCCGTCCCTCTTCCTTTCTTCCATCGCCGCGTTTCGTGAACACCTGCTCAGCCATCTTCTCTTGTCCCGGTTGGTCTTCTCGCTCCGGCCCTGGCGTCAGAGCAGACGATAAACGTGTGTGTTATTCGATGTAAAACGACAAGTCATGTTTCTTCAGTACCTGAATTGGTGGCTGGTGCACTGTGATGACAGTTTTAATCAGGCTCCTGACTTGACCTCATCTTCTCTCTCTACGTTGCCATTTCTTCTTTTCGGGTTTGTTTGTTTGTTTTTTTGTAGTCCGTGAGGACCTGTTGATGTGTTTTTAATTTGCAAAATCAGTACGTCTAATTAACTTTGTGAAATGAGGTAGAAATGATTTGTATGTTAATTGTGTGTGAAAAAGTTTACATGTTAATCAAAAAGGGGGAACCCTCTTTTGTTTGTCTGATGGTTATTTGTCGACGTTGTGTAAGTTAAAAAAAAAAAAAGAAGTAATTTAAGTAAATTTGCCAGACGACAGAGACAAACAAATTACAAGACAAAACAAAGCGTGTTTCAACCCTCTTAGGTCTTCTTCAGACAAGATGAAAAACATTCATGACAATGAAAACGAACGAAGAACGAGCATGCAATCACTTATGTTCTTGATTTCGGTGCAAGATGGCGTTGAATGACAAAAGCTTGTTGAACGGCAGGGCAAAGCTCGAACTGAAGCTTCAGCTTTAGAACCATTTGAGTAACTTCCCATGTAGGGAAAGTCATGGAGAAAGTCATAAAAATCAGAATGGTTCATTACTGTGATGGAAATAAAGTGTGTGTGTGTGTGTGTGTGTGTGTGTGTGTGTGTGTGTGTGTGTGTGTGTGTGTGTGTGTGTGTGTGCCAGTTCAAGCCAGATTTAGAAAAGGAAGATCTATGATCAGAGACCTGACACGACTTAATATCCAGATTAAGAAATACTTTTCCCAAATGTAAAAAGTGTTCTTGCCTCCATCTTTAACCTCACTGAAACTTTTGAGTAAGTGTGGTACAGCTGACTGTTGTGTAAGGTTGAAGAAAAACATGTTTCTCTGGTCACGTCTACAGTTACGTTAAATGCTTTCTGACCGGTAGACTTAATTTAAGACTGATTTAAGTGGGAGTCATTTTGTCAACTCCTAGGTCTGTAAGTATGTGGTGAGAACACCACAGAATTATGGACTGTGGTGTGTCTCTGTTTGACGCCAAGAGCACAGGCACAAAGAGCCGTGTCTCCCCGATGAGTCCGATCCAGCGAACGAAAGGTCTAGGAGCAGGCAATGCAAATAGATCTGCCTTCAGGAGGAATTACAATGGTTTCCTCATGCAGCTAGTGAAGAGTTTTCATGTTTATAATACATTTTCTTAATATTATGTTCCCATTTTCACCCCCCCCCCCCTTTTTTTTTTGTTTGTTTGTTTGTTTGTTTTAAAGTTCAAATCTTTGCCAAAGCATTACTATAATGACGCAAGAATTGTTAGCCTGCACTTGTTTTCACCCACTACTTAATTGTTCAGCATAATAGGTCTGTAAGTATGGGAATCCTACAAAGTTCAGTAATCTCCCTATTTTTATTCAACATAATGCTGTATGTTTTAAAAGACGTGTCTTTCAACATCTACCAATATGCTGATGGCATTGCAGTAATTATGGATTCACGCATCTTCGAGTAAAAAAAAAAAAAAGCAAGCCTTCGTTACATTTGTTCTATACCGAAACTTTTTCAGAGAGAACTTGATAAATCAAACGACTATGTGCATATGAACGGCGTCGACTTTTCTGTAGGGAAAAAAAAAAAGCACACTTTTGATTCTTTTCAATAATGGTTATAATCCATGCAAACTACATCAGCACTTTTTTTTTTTTTTTTTTTTTTTTGGGGGGGGGGGGGGGGGGGGGGGGGGGGGGGGGGGGGGGGGGGGGGAGGGGGGATAGCAGGGGAAGGTGGAAGGTGGGGGGTTGGGGATTAAAATTTTTTTTTTTTTTTAATGGATTAGAGAAAATTTCTCTGAAATGAAATTTCTTGGAGTGCTGCTTACTTAAACAATAAACTAGCGTCGCCACATCAAATAAATTGTGACAAAAGCTACTAAACTTTGAATTTCTTTGAAATTATAAACAACGCTTTTTTTGGAATAGGATCCTAAAATTCTGCAGCATTCAACCGCTATCGTGCTGTCGAGATTGACCTATGGTCAGCAAAATCTTTTGGGCTCCAACGTTATATTTCGAGAAACTCCGAATTATTGATATCAAAACTGTGAACCTGGCTATGGGAGTATCTGTACATAATGAATCTACTCCAGTTAAATTTTGCATCAAAAAGACAAAAACAAAAAAAACAAAACACACACACACACACACACACACACACACACACACACACACACACACACACACACACACACACACAGCATCAGCTCAAACTGATTTTGGGGGAAAATGTAACAATCATTTGAAAGCCTGCATTGAAATTCTATTCTGAATTGTAGACGGGAGCGATTTGTATTTGTTATTCAAGATTTGATAACAGAAAAATCATATAAAGAAATGGACTTTCAATCTTTTGAACTGAGCTGGTCGCTATTCGGATGGCATTAGTTGTTTTGCCGGTGACAATCGCTAATATCCTGTTTCGTTTCGATTCTCAATCAGTTTATTTTTTTCTCTTTTTAAGAATGATCAGAGAGAGGGATTATTATATGAGATTAAGCCTCTGAACAACTTCTCTCTATATCAAAGGTATTAATGCTGTTTTTGTGTGTGTGTGTGTCAAATTCAATCCCACAAGTTTTTTTTCTTCTTCTTTTTTGACTAAGTAGACGCAGCAGAAAAAGAAGGTGAGCAAAACATGTTTGGTGGTATAATTGTCATGCTAGTAAATGATCAAAATACTTGCAAGAGGCTGTGCAATTCAGATTTGAAGCGATTGAGGTATGATACTTGTTCAGACGCCATTTGTCTCCGGGCTGGTGAAATTTTGACACATCACAATTTCTGATTCCGGTGCTCCGACCTTTGATCGTTTTGTTTCAGAATGCAGTTTCCAAACCGTATAGGTACTGTGCTGGATTACAATCCACACATTATGGCAATGTTCAGAGGTGATTTTAAGTCCATTAACCCGTAGAGTGCCTTTAAGCCGTCAGCTGACCTACTTCTCCATCATGCCCCAGTTCTCCCGCATTTCTCTTTCTCTTTATCATAACATTCTAACATTGTAGATCTTTTAAAATCTTAATTTAGATGCCTGCTTTACTTTAATGTCTACCTCCTCTCGTACCTACCCCAGTCCTCCCACACTTCTCTTTTTCTTTATTATAACAATCTAACATTGTTATTTTTTAAAATCTTGATTGAAATGCTTGTGTTACCTTAATGTCTACCATTGCTTTGACGCGTGCCGGGGCGTTAACAGATTTCCTACCTTGGAGGAAGAAGATGAAGGCTACAAGTAAGGCAGAATGGAGCATAACTGCACGGTGAATTTGGACAACCTTCAGTACCTTAATGGTGTCTTTTTACTATGACGAACTTTCAGATCAAAAAAACCAATTTTTTTTTTTTTCATTTTTCCCGCTATCAGAATCGTTCTCATTCCTATCGTGAGACGTGAAGGCACTGGCATTGTTACAAAACCTGTGGCCGTTGCTCTCATGGATTACGCTTCCACGTAAGCACGGAGACTCAATGTCACATTTTCATGTTGTCAACAGATTCATTACAATGCCTGTTTCTGCGTCACATGCTGCTGATGCATCTCTCATATACCACCTATTGCTTCTGCTGCTGCAACGCAAGTGCTGCTATTGTCGTGAAACATGCTGATCAGCATCACCAGCGCTACTGTTAATACTGAGGCTACTGTTCGAGCCGGTGTGTTTGAAATAATCACAGAACTGCTACTAACACTTTCGTTGCTGCTGCTGCTTCTACTCCACATAAGGGTAATGGTAAAACACGTAGCCTACCAGGGTAGCTATCCCAAACGTCACTATCGCCTCCACCACTGCAGACGGAATTGCATTTGCTACTGCTGTGCTGCTACTACTACAATCACTATTGCCGCTTTTGCTGCTTAAGTAACGGCTGCTGCCGCAACAACAACAACAAAATCATTATCAACAACAAAACCAGCAACAACTATAGCTACTATTACTACTATTAATACTACTACTTCTATTACTGCTGGTGCTATTACTACTACTACTACTACTACTGCTGCTGCTGCTGCTGCTGCTATTACTGCTTGTTTACAGTGTAATCAACCACTACTACTGCTACACACCACTACCACCATTACCACCACCACACCACCACCACCACTACTACTACTTGCTTACAGTGAAGACAACGACTACTACTACTACTATTACTACTACTGCTACTACTACCATTGCTGCTGCTGCTGCTGCTACTACTACTACTGCTACTGATGCTACTACTACTACTACTACTACCACTAGCTTACAGTATAACACTTAGAGACCACCGCTACAACCGCCGCACAACAGAACCAAACAACATGGGATCAACTCACGTGTACAAATTCATCACTTACTTAAAATCAAGAGTAGCACAACTGTGGAGTGTGTCCCAGCCCTGTAGACCTGTTACTGAAATGCAGGGAAACACTTCCCTCGCTTTTTACCTCATCGCCTCATACATAAATTACACCCCACCCTCACCACTCACATTACAGCATCGGGGCCAACACGTGAAACGCTAAAACACATTGAGACACGAGTAATCACCTAACGATTATGTACTTATGCGCAACCTACCTCTCTGTCTGTCTGTCTGTCTGTCTGTCTGTCTCTCTCTCTCTCTCTCTCTCTCTCTCTCTCTCTCTCTCTCTCTCTCTCTGCAACAAATATATGCGCGAGTGAGTGCATACGAACACACACGATCTCTCTCTCTCTCTCTCTCTCTCTCTCTCTCTCTCTCTCTCTCTCTCTCTCTCTCTCTCTGCTCCCAGGGTGTTGGAAAGCCGACTGACAGACGGTGTAGAATGTGATTAGTTCAGAGCCTTAGCAAGCATCGAAGAAGACAACGGGCAGCTGGGCCCACCCACTCTCAAAGGGTTCAAATCGCGGGCAAGTCAAAGGCGCTGGTGGGAGAGGCTGCCCCCTGTGAAGTACTCATGTACATGCACATGGTCAATGTCTGTCTGTCTCTCTTTCTCCCGCCTGTTTCTCTCTCTCTCTCTCTCTCTCTCTCTCTCTCTCTCTCTCTCTCTCTCTCTCTCTCTCTCTTATGAAATACTCATGTATCACATATATATGCGCTTAGTCAACCTCTGTCTGTCTGTCTGTCTCTCTCATGTGAAATACTCATGTATCAAATATACATGCACATGGTCAATCTCTCTCTGTCTGTCTTTCTGTCTCTCTCTGTCCCCCTTACTGTCTCTGTCTGTCTCTCTCTCACGTGCACGCATACACGCACAAAACATATTGTTTTCTTTCTCTTATTAGTTTGTTGTTGTTTTTGTGGAGCAGCGTTGCCTTCAATGAAAAGACCTTAAACCAGTCACACACACACACACACAAACACACACACACACACACACACACACACACACGCGTGCGCGCGCACAGAGAGAGAGAGAGAGAGAGAGAGAGAGAGAGAGAGAGAGAGAGAGAGAGAGAGAGAGAGAGAGAGATTTTACCCATTGACAGAACACGGGGTAGAGTGAAAGGAAGGGGGAGGAGGTAGGAGGTAGGGTGGGAGGTTGGAGGGTGACTGTGTGAGGAGGAAAACGGGTGGGGGAGAGGGTGGATGTCAAACGAACTGATCCGTGTGAGGAGTTGACGGCATAAACATCGATGATCGACGACTAGCGGGTCAGGCTGGCCTGCTGGTTAATTGATTAGTAGGCCTGACTGATTGTCTAGCTGGTTGGTGGGGTGACTTGTTGGTGGGTTGGCTGATATTTGGTTGTCTGGTCGGGTTCCCTGCGAGGTGATATAGCAGTCAAGCGCCATGGGAGAGGTGGCAGCTGTCCTTTGAGGGACACTGACGTGAGAGAGTCAGTGTCAGGCGGCTTAGCGAACCTTCCAGCCGTATGGGTGACGACGGGTCTACCCTGTGTCACCGGGGGATGGCTCTTAGAGATGTTGGGCGATCGGCGATGGAGGGCTGCCTGACTACGATTACCATGCCCTGGGATACCGTGCTTTAGAGGGCCGGGCATGGGGGTACGCTTTATTGAGGTGGCCTCACACGGCACAGGACCATCGCCTTCCGAGCGATTTATAGACTGGCGCAATTAGATTGTTTTGAGAATTTTTATTGTGTCTGAAAGTTGATTCTCCTCATTTTTTTTCATATATGGCCATCAAGGTACAAGCCAGGTGGTTCCAAGCAGACAGATTAAAATCAAAGGAATGGGACTATTTGGGGCTTCCAGATGGCGCAAAGATAGGGTCACGGGTGAGTGCAAAGGCCTGAAATGTGAGGTCAACTAAGGGGAAAGTCATGTATTTGAAAATTATATGTGATGTCATCTGTGGAAATCCCCCCCCAGAGAAAATAATTGGTGGGGCAGGAAGTCGTCTTTGAAGAAATCGTTCAAGGTGTGGCTAAGTCCTTTGCTGCTCATCTTGTCGTCATGTTGTCCCAAAACAATGGTACGCTTTGGAGCACAAGGCTATGGCTCCGTCTCCTTTGTATTCCAACTTAAATAGCCCAGGAGTTCGGTAGTCAAACTTGAAACGTGCTTGGCAGCATAGACGAGGATGCCAGTATTGCTGTTGAGTCTTGCAGCGGACAAACTCGTCATAATGACCCTCGCAGGCTGAAGAAGGGAACCAGTCCCGAAAGCTTTGGTAGAAGGACGAACTCCTGCTTTTGGGGATGAGGCAGGGTGGTGTTTTATCCTGATCTAATTTGAAAACGTTGATGTTGACCTCGAACGTCTTTTCCAAGGCTGGCAGGTCGTCCGTAGTAACTCCATGGAATTCTTGAATGTCAGTTTTTCATCTTTAAAGGAGTTCCATTTAATTTTTTTTTTTTTTTTTTCGATTTTTTTATGTTGATAGGCTCTATCGCAAGCATCGCCAAAAAAAGCAGAGGTTGTCCTTGTAGGGAGAATGGGCCTTCTCATCTTTCTCCAAGGAAACAATGAATCTGTTCTTGATGATGTACCCAGGGAGGTGCTTGCACCAGCATCCGACAGGAAAATCTTGAAGGGGGTTGACGTAGAAGTCGTGGACGCGATGGAGTGAACTGTCTATGTAGTGTAGGGTCTTGCTTGGCGAGCGTGCTCCAAGGCGTCTTTATTGTTCATCTCTTCCTGGAACTGTTAAAAATTCTCTCGATCGTTGATGAGCCTGGGTTGTTCCATCACTCTGGCGTTGTTCCGGCTGGAGTGGAAGAAGCGATATTTGTTCTTTTCTTTTTATGCTGCAGAATATAAGAGTGACTGGCATTGATCTTGAATCGTATGGTTTGTGGCTAAAATATGTTGAATTGCTTCTCGTTCCATCGAGGTGCTCCTTCTTCCCAAGGGATGGCGTAGATTGCTTGATGTTTTCCTAGAGGGTGGTGCGTTTGAACAGCTCCCCAGTGGTCCTTGTAGATGTCGCTGACTTCAGGAGGGACATCGAGAGGCGATGATCTCCTTCAGTAGAAAGGCGCAATCGTTTACGCGGGGAGTGGGAGGAGGTTGAAGATGAGGGATTTCTCTCTTTTTTTGGTCGTAGGTATAGAGATGACGTTGATAAGCGTCATCGTTCGTGAAGCTCTCGCTGCAGATCTCACAGGTAAGCACAGGACGATCATGAGAGAGATGATGTCGAAAATGATCTTTTTAGCAGAATCCACTTGCCGCACACTTCACAGGCATGTAGGGTATGATGCATTTCCTGAAGATGGGTTTGTAAATGTGCGTTTGAATTATCTTTCCTTTTAAAGTTTTTTTTCACACTGAGAACAGTGGAAAAAAGATAGGTTGTCATGAACTGTTTTTATATGTCTGTTCATATGGACATGTC